>JAPYYX010000380.1:0-62468 GCA_030522605.1 Cremastinae sp. B BG-2022a | reverse complement strand
AATTTTATTTGTTACTACTCCGCGCGTTCCGATTGGTGCGCGCCCCTCCACTGCTATTTGCTTTCAAGCCGATAATTATCGTCTTTTTTTCTGATTTTGGAACAATTGTTAAAAATTGCTTTTGAAGAAATCTTCATTTTTTTATTAAACTGTTAATTAACTGTTTTCGAAGTAATTCTACAGCTATGAAATTGTCAAATTAGCAAATCGTTAATAATTTTTTTAGCAAATTTTATTCATTACATACATTTTTATAATTGATTTTATGCAAAACTTTTTTATTTTCAACTTATAAATGTTGGATATACTATATGTTTCTATGTTAGTATTAAAAAATTGAAAGGAACAGTTTTGTAGGCAAAGAAGTTTATTTTGATGCATTTCGTTGCAAAAAATAAAAATTTTGGAATTATAGTATCTACATCAATTTTCAGAATTAGTCATTTGATCTCGAAATTATTCTTAGAAACACATTTCGTTTTTTTATCTAATCATATGTCAACAAAGCAATGAAACGTACTTACATACAATATAAATATAAATTTCTGTGAACTATTCGAATTTTCAAAATTGTAGCAAAAAAAAGCTTTTGAGGGGTATACCGTTCAAAATTTTTGTTATTGTTCAAAGGCACGTACTTGTATGTATATATTTATAGTCATTAGCGATACCAGATTGTTATTTATCAGTAAAAACTTTTAGCAAGCACGCGGATGAGACTCAGCATAGAATTGATTTCAAATTTTATATCCTTTTGAACCAATCTGTGTAAAAAAATTTGCAAGCATCAAAATTCGTGCCATTTGTTTGTGATTTTCGATGGCGGTTTCGACCGTGTGCCATAGGGCAGCGCACTGTTTCTTCGCGCTCTTGGTCATCTTCCTTGGATTTGTAAACAAATGTCATTGCCACGTAGTAGCAGATAACGTATTATTGGATAATCAGAAAGGTGATAATCTTTATTCTTGTGATTGTAATTTCTATCTATTTTTGAACATTTATGGCCATAGAAATATGAAAATGAATTATAAAACGAACATTGCGTCGTTGGCTCGATTGGCGTCGAACGTAACCTCGAAATGCGGCTTCATATTTTTTTAAATTTAATGAAGAATTTCTCAAAAAAATTTTTTTTTTTCGTTTAAATCCAGATCCTCTATTGGATTTTGTACTCTGTAGGGCGTGTGGCGCGGACGTTGCCAGCTCCGGGTACATAATTAATTTTTTGAGCCCAGAGGCCAGAGTAATTTCAAATGAAACGCTGTTTGATGTTGGAGGAGTAGACGTTCAAGTGTTCGTTAACCCAGCCGGATTTGTATATGTAACGATAGCACTGTCAACTGCAGGTTGTTATCCTGGCAGAGAGAAAGTGAGTGGTGATAAAAAAAATCAGTGCCGGATGAAGTTGTAACTGATTTATTTTATATTTTAGTGGGAGACTATTAATACCTGGTATCAAGGCTACGCATGGAAACCCTGCTACTGCCGTCAATGCAACCGTTTTCTTGGATGGTACGAAAAACTTTTTTTTAACTGCACGTCATACTTGTATATAAATAAAATGTCTGTCGACACAATTGAATTTTTTTAGGATGTTTGAACCTGTAATCAATATCACACCGAAAGTCCAAGTTCCTACCAAAGATGGTTTCTACTTGTTGATCCTGAGTCGACTCATCAGCGAGAAATGTAAACAAAATTTCATCAATTTTTTATTATTAAATATTGAGTTGATCATTGAATGATGTATAAAAAAAAATGACTTCTCAGTTACAGAATCTTTGTTCATTGCTCCAAAACATTTTACGAATAACTCTTTGTCGCTGTGGAGATGGACGGTTTGACAAAGGAGCAAAAGGAGTTTTTGGCCATGTGCGAGGAGGAGTTCAAAGAAAGATATACAGAAAACGATGAGGAATTTTTGAAAGTGCATAACCGAAAGTGGAAAGATCCTCCGATCGTCGATCCATGGTACAAAAAGCCTCGAAGAGCGTTCTACGACTGGTCACGTCAAGATCGCGAACAGCGTCAAGATCGCGATCAGCGTCAGGACCGTGATCAGCGTCAAGACCGCGATCAGCGTCAAGATCGCGATCATCGTCAAGATCGCGGACAATATGGAGGCAGAAACAATCATTACGATCGTAGGCATGATCGCTTTGCAAACAGACAACCGTACCAACGACATTCGAGACAATAACCACTTTACGATTGTAAATGATTATGCACTTTATACCGATATGAGAAAATACAATTTATATATTTTGTAAAAATTCAATAATCAAGTAATTTTATTTTCATTAAGACGATATCGATCATCAACTCGTTGTGTGTAAGAATGTTAAGGACTAAGAAAATATAATAACAATAATAATGAAAATTAAGGATAAAAACTCTTATTTAAAAATAATTGTAACTGGTGTATTTTTTTCAATATGAAGCAGCTCTTATACAACAATCGATATTATACACAAACTTAACGATCGACTATGTAATAGTACAAAAGAAAAGAATAACTGAATACTTTGAACGCAAAACTGTAAAAAATGTTTACCTCGTTTTATACAATACTAAGATTCAAAAAAGCTAATTGTCGCTCTTTTATTCTTTCATATTAGTACTTGATTTATACGTTCCTCGTTAATTGATATATTCCTCGTTTTGCACGCTCAGTATTGCCCGCTTTGTATATATTATTTACATGTTACCTTTCATATAATTATATTTACACGTGGACAATATTGCTATTTTCCTTTCATCGTAATGTTTTTCCGGAGATTTCGTGACCCGCAGCTTAAGTCTACAACAGTCTCGACGTGTTAGAGCTAGTAAATATTTATGTATATAAAAACGAAAAAGGATGTAATGGTAAAACCGATATTTACACGAATGTACAGAGTCAATAAAAGCTACGATTTACTTAATGATAATTGTAGTATTCGCCGTTTGAACTTTCCGTGTTCGGGTGCATTTATACAGAGACCACTGAATAATCGATAAATGCATATTCTCTTCGGTGTCGAATGCATTTTGGCTTATCAAATTCAACTACGTTAAATGTTCAGCCAACGCTTTGTTGTGTTGTTTTTCTTCACCGATGATGAGATACTTTGTAAGATTTCTTTGAAATCATTTCTCCGAGTACTGGTGGATTTTTTTCGAGAATACGAAATGAATTTATCGATAATTCGAATGAGCTGACGAGGGCCAATACGCTTTTTGCGAGTCCTATCACAGTTTTTTTATACCTCCCGTCTTTCCGCCGGTACAAGGAAAATCACGACTTGTGAAGACTTTCATGGAATACGATTGAATCACGTCAAACTTCACGAGTGAACCTTGGCACGGAAGACTTTCCTATTCCCTTATTTTTTTTTGCTCTTTCTCTCCCTCGACCTCCAGTCTTGTCATCTTTGTACGATAACGTGGAACCTCAAGCTTTACATATGTCACGATTGAAAATCCACATGGCTTCATGCCATCGAAAGCTTAAAAATTTCTCGAGATTTTTAAAAGAGAAAGAGGGTCCCTAAGACATGATTTGTGTGCACCATAGTGGAGAAAAAAAAATAGAAATAAAGAAAAATTCAAGTCTTCTTGGCCCGCGCAGCTTTTTCGTAATCATCCTGAGAAGAAGAAATTACCAAACTGCGATGGTCCCATGTGTGGATCTCAGAACGGTGGACAATTGACACCCGGATGGAGATATTGGCACTTGTCGCCAACCCGACAGAATCCGTTTTTCGTAAATTGCCGACAGATGGGAGGTTGTTTTCCATTTCCGCGCCATCCGCCTCTCCAACCACCACCGCCCATTCTCGGTCCCATGGGTCCCCCAGCGACGCCTCCTCGGAACCAACCGGGTCCGGAGCCGCGACCTCTGTTTGCGTGCATCGGTCCTCCACCTCTTGGGGGACCTCCCGGAAAGCTCGGACCTGGTCCAAACATTCCTGGTGGTCCGGGCGGTCCTTGAAAGTTAGCATAACCCATATCATCGGGTCCCATCATTGGGAATCCTTCCTGTTGATTAAACATCGGCGGGCCCATCATTCCTGGAGGACCCATCGGACCATCCATACCCGGAGGAAAACCGCCAGGCATGTTTGGCATTGACTGCTGCATCGGATTCATCCCAACATCAGGTACGACGACTTTCCCATCTCCGGTTCGCCAACCTCCTCCGCCGCCACCAGGTCCGGGTGGCCCGCTCATGGGACCTCCTTGCATTTCCCCTCCCATGTGATTGATGGGAGGCATCATCGGTCCTGGTGGCATCGGCGGCATCGGGCCCATCGGTCCTGGTGGTCCCATCGGTGTCATCATCGGTGGCTGAGTATGTGGATAGCCAGGTGGGAAGTGATAACCAGTGGTCTGCATCACTGGAGCTGGTGGAGTCAACGTCGGCTTCGGCTCTGGCCATGGGACACCGGTAAAGTCCTTCTCGCTGTCCTTGTTACCCGTCAAATCGTCCAAAGGTATCACCTTTGGATCTGTCATTATATGATGACGCTCCTCGTCTGGTTCCGCTGGTGAGTCTGGGATCCTGATAAACATTTTTAATAAACACATTCAATTGCTGTCGTTTTTTAGAAATTATTTTCTATGGTTCTATTCTTCCGTATTATTTTTTTCTCCTCCATACTATTTCAATATTTTATTTTTATGTTATAGAAAACAAAAGAATACTCACATTCCTCGATTGAAGTAGAGAGCCTGAAGAATTCCTTTTTCTCTAGCGTACTGAATGTCCTTCTCCCTGCTGTCCTTTCCAGGTTCGGCGAGGGGTGCGGGAAGATCGATAGGTATGAGAGCCTTCCAAATGGTCTTTTCCTCCATGAGATCTTCGTTGCTCAATTTCCTTGCCATTTGGAAAGCTTCCCGCTCATTTTGTTTCTCCATTTGTTTCATGTCGGTGAAAGTTTTCGTCACGTTTACTCTCTCGGTCTCATCGAGCTCGAAGTATCGAATCGATTCCAATTCCGTTTTCCACTTGAGACTCTTCTTCGGTCCTTTTCTCTTCTGGGACAAGAGAACGCTTCTCAAACCGTCGACATATCGAATTTCCGGCTGAGGACTGAGACTCCTCCTTTCGCTTTTTACAAAATCTTCGCACGCGTTCTCTTCGCCGTCCGGCGAGCCGAGAGTCTTCGTCTCCTCGGAATCCTCATCCACGTCTTTCGATTCCGCTTTCACCGTTTTTACCGCCAACGCGGCCATCTCAGACTTTACAAGATTCGAGACATTCGTCTCGTAATCCTCATTTCCGTCAGTATCCATATTTATTTCTTCTTTTATTTCTTCCTTTATTTTTTTCAAATCTTCCTTGTCCTCCTTGTCCTCATCGGTCTCGAGAGTATCTTGGTAGAACTAAAAAATGAAATAAAAACGAATATAATAAATTGAAAAGTTATAAGCTTTGATAATTCAATTTTAAATAAATATTTATCTTATTTAAAATAAATTCAAGTTAGAGGGATTGAATCTTACCTTGAAGTTTGGTTTTACTGCGAGTGGCGATCTATCGTCGGCGCTCTGCGGCGATGAGGGATGTTGCGGCGAATCGTGGCCACCCTCCGAATTCGTGAGATCGGGTTTCTTCGGATCGCTCGCGCCATCTTTTGAAATTGAGGGCCTCCTCTTGTTTCGCTTCCTCGGTTCCTTGTTCTTCGTTGATGCGGTCAACGCATCCATGAACATGTCGCTCTCTTGCAAAACCATCGCTAGAAAATTATTTTGAAAATCTTATGTCTTGCACAAAAAGTTATTTCTGAAGAAAATTCGTTGATATAAGTAAATTAAATTTTTTAGCAGATACAAGGCAACAAATATTCACAATGATCACTCAATTTATCTTTTCAATTGTTATAATCTAAATTATAAATAAATCAATCTTAAATGTACGTGTTAAATTTAATTAATCAATAATATCAGAATTATTAATAGCGATGATATCAGAGTCTAAATCGATAAATGTAATGAATAATGTAATACAATAAATCCCTGGAAATCTGAAAAAGTCAATGTGCGCAGTACGTGAAAAAACGATGATTCATTAATCGGATTCAATATTTCTCATAGCATGTAAGGGGTACTGGAAGAGCATACGGGCAATTGTGTTTATATACACAGATAATCTTTTTTATGACTTTTTTAAAACTGTGATCAATCCAGGGAAAAATGCCTCTACTTTCTTTGCGCAGCGACAGTTACTATTAATAAACACGTTTAATCAAATCGTGAATAAAAATAGCAAAGTAGATTAACAGTCATGCGAATTGAAACTATTTTTTAATATTTGTAATAAGAAGAAATTTTGGTCTGAAGAATGGAGCAATAACGCAGAAGGCGTGATTCGATAATTGTTATTTTAATTCTTGAACTTCAATTACGTTCAGTCGATGACAAAATTTACGTCAGGCACGTAAGAAAATTAGACTAGAAATTTTTTCGACCAGTGTAGAGTGTAGCGTTTTATTTATTTATCAATAAATGAATAATCACTGAAATCGAAAAAAACAAGAAACTAGTCCTAAGGCGTCAATTAAATTAAAACTTATTCATAAAAATTCTTATTGTTTATCCTCACATTAACTGAACAATAGTAGGATACGAAAATCTCTCATCCATTCTAATCTGATAAAAAAATTAAAAACTTGACATCTAAAAAAAATCGACAAAAATACTAAGGAAACTTTTTACAACATTTTTAATAATTATTTTTGACTAGAACGATTTAATTATTAAATTAAACTTTAATTTTACGTATATAGATCTTTTTCATAAGTTAATTATAATATTTATCATTTGTATATTGTGCCTAAAAAAAGGGTGGAAGAAAGATAAGACGTAGCGATGTCGCCGGTACGAATTGCCTTCGATTCACCGGGAATCGGCATAAGAGAGAGAAATCTAGACAGGTGTATGCTTCTCTGTGCCCACCGCTAGAACGGGTCGATATCACACAAATGGTTAGTACACGAATGGAAAACTCGCACCCAAGATAGCCGAAGCACTCTCGTCATCATCGTCGCAAAAACATCGGTCCTTCTCTCATTCGATTTAAAACATTACTGAGTCACAAACTCTCTTTAGTTTATAATGAAAAATCTTTATATATATGTATGTAATTTTTTTAAATAATCTAGAACGATATTATTAAAATAATTTTGTAGAATCAGTTTCGAATTTTGTGAGACTATTTGAATTTTACAAACTGTTTTTAAAAAATTGAAATTTAAAAATGTTCCGAGCTTGAAAGACTGTTTATCGCCTTTTAACTGCAAACTATAAACGTTTATTTTGGAACGAATCGCAAAAGGTCAAGACTATTTGGTTACTTCATCATTGTCATATGAAATCTCTTCTTGCGAAATGTAAAACAACGGATATGAGAGAGTTTCGAAATTTTTTTTTAGTCAGGAGAAGAGGCAATATTCTCCGATTGTCGAGTATGATTTTCGTTTCACGATTTGTGTCGTTTGTTTTTTATTTATCGTTCCTCTCCAGTTTTGGGACAACCATCGTGGCTCTTCCTCTCGTCTTCGACGATGCGATCGGGACGGCGATCTCCATCCAACGTCAGAGAAATATTTGGCTGGTCCCCAAGCTGTCTCTCGCAATGCCCAGATTCGCGTTGCTCACTCATTCCATTATTTTTTCGATTCCTCATTCGTGACTCGTTCAGTGTTTTTTTTTTTGCGATTTGTGATATTCGTGACAAAAAGGGGCGAGAAAAAATCCTCGAGGAATCTCGCTTTCATCCCTGTTTTTTGTCGTTATCTGAGAGACAGAGAGAGATAGAGAGAGAGAGAGAAAAAAAATATAAAGATCAGAGCAGAGGGCGCTGTTTAATCTCGTATTAAGAAAATGCTACTCTTCCCGATCTCTATTCTATCACTTCCGGTTTTCACGCAGCGACAGTGTAACTGAGGAGTAAAAAAAATTACCAAAAGCTTTTCGTAATAATTCTCAACGTGACAGTTTTTTTACCTCGAAATCGTAACACGTGTTATTTTGTTTCTTTAGTTATCTCGATTACGGAAAATGAAAATTTCGGTATTTTTGTACAGATAATCCGTACGCGAATATCCGAATCTTACCGAATCTCTTTTGGTTCGGGGATTAAAACGATTGGAACTTTTCGCGCCTCGTCAGAAGCACTTTCGCTCTGTCTTTTGTTTTCTCTCTTCGACACTGCGGTACGTCGTCTATATACGCGAATCTGAAACTGAACTAAAATGTCATAAGCTGATATATCGATTGACTATTGATTTTTAAACAAAAATAGAAAAAAAAAACATAAAAATCCGCTGAATTTTTTACGCGAACGGAAGAGCGGTTAAAATTTATTCCAGTCTCATTTTCTTATCGAGATAGTACTTTGCATCCTTGCTCTCAAACTATTTTCTCTCACTTCTAAAGAAATATCCACGTGTCCAAAATCAATGGAAATCTAGACCCTCTTTATCCGAATAAGCGTTAATCTCGACATTGTCCAAATGTTGAGAGCTTCTCTCCGAGGAAAATAAAAAATTCGTTCGTGCCAGAGTTAATATAGCAGAAAACCCAAGAGTTCAATATTTCCAGATTTCGAATAAATTTATTTAAATAATCTTCAACTTGTATATTAAAAGTATGTATATATAGGATTTACATTTACAAGGAAAGAAATGTGGACAGACAAAAGTTGTTGTTGCCTTACCTAAGAAGTACACTATCCCCGTGCAAAGGCTCGCACATTTCGGGCGTAAATCACTCCGTTTTTTCTCCCTTTTCTCATCGACGAACGTTCTTTTTTTCCTTTTTTTCACAATCGCGATTTCGCGTGACGCGGATATTTTTGGTTTTTCTTTTTTGTTTTTTTTTAATGCGAAACTTCGAAGCTGTATTTTTTATATCGCGACACACGAGTTTCTCGGAGAAATTTGGTTCTCGTTTGGGCGACGTTTTACCTGCAGGAACTTCTTAACTTAAGATTTTTTTGGAAAGCCCCTTCTGCGGTAAAATCTTGATGATTCTTTCGGTATGTGGTTGCAGTTCTTGATAAATCGTGATTGATCCATTTCTCTTCTATCTGCCAGGCCTCTCGCCTAAATCTGATAAAGAGCCTCCGACAATAAGCGTTTATCGGTAGTTCTAAGGGTCGAAGGGCTTGGACGGGTGATACAAGATCATTTCGGTTATTACAAATATTCACAAACTTTCCTGAAAGAAGTGACAGGATTAATATTAAATTTTCAAGCATCGTGAATAAAAGACATAAAGAAATTGCAGTCGTGAGCATGGAAGAATTTGTGAATTCTTCGGAGATCGATACAACTCGTGCACTCGCTCATATTTTTCTCGTCTGCAGTTTGAAAAAATAAAACAGCTTCGTATCGTTCCTCCGTACGATCCACCTGCAAACTCAATATTTACAAGTTAGTTCCGTTTTTTTTGTTACTTCATCGCACTTCGAGGTAATCGGCATGTGACTCGAGACAAAAATTCTCATTTCGACAGGTGTTACGTGAAATGTTAATTAAAAGTGTGCGTGTCTTCCATTATTTAAACTCCGATCACCTCGAAACAAACAATTTTATAACCATCGATAATTGATAAATTGAGAGATCATTTTTTTGTTGCCTTGTTTAGATATGAATTTTAAAAAACCTGTGAAAAAATATCAGTATTTTCTTTTGTACTCCAGTGGTTGTTCATTTTAAAAATTATGTGAAGATAATCGAAAAAACGTACAAATGTATCTACATTTTGAAGTTAAACTGTTAATTCTGTAAACATTTGGAGGATTATCCAAAATGGACAACGACTTGAGTACAGAAAAAGGAGCTATTAAAAATATGAAAGAATGATTATTCGGAACGAATACTTACGTTTTGGTTTTGGCGAAATGAGTTTGATAGCGCCTTTCTTCTCCTCGATTTGATCGGTAGGTGGATCGAGTGAGAGTTTCGCCCTCTTGTCGGCCGTCGCGGAAGTTTCCCGTAAGGGCGAGGGTCTCTTGAGCGAATTGAGCGGTTTGGGCGGAACGATTTTCTTCTCGAGGACGGCGCTGGGTGTTTTCTTCGCTGCTGATCGAGGCGGGGGAGGTTTAACCTCTTCTTCTAATCCTGTGGACCTAAACTTTGAATTGAATGTCTTGACCGTTTTGGGACGGGCAGAGTCGAGCGAATTTTTCCGATTCTCGATCGATATGGAAATATTTTTCTTCTCGAGGACCGTCCCTGGAACTAGATTCCTCCTCGTCTCGGTCTTCTCTTTGTTCTCCTTCGAACTGTCCTTCGATTCCGACTTTTTCGTATCTCCGCTCTGCTTCTCGTCTTCGGGCTTCTTTTTCGGTATTTTTCCAAGTTTGGAGCTCAACGCTTGTGCTTGGACCTTTTCGAGCGTCGCTTTGTCCTTGTCGGCTTGATCTTTCTTTAATTTTTCTTTTTCCTTTTCTCGCTCCTTGTCCCGATCGCTTCTGCTCTTACTCGAGGAGGACGAAGAGGATGATGAAGTGTGCTTGCTCGATGAGGAGTGATGGTGTCTGGAAGACTTGTCCTTCGAGCTTGAACTTCTCGAGCTGCTCGAATTCGAGCGGTGCGAGGACCGATGTGACGTTCGGTGTGAACTCGAGCTGTGCTTCGACGAGCTGCTCTTCGACGAACTACTACTGCTACTGCTCTTCTTCTCTGAACTACCGCTACCGCTTATCGTAGCTTTCTTTTCGTCAGTCTTGTGAGAATCTCGATTTTCCTTATCGCTAGTTTTTCCTAAATCGACGGAAATGCTTGCTTTGCTCTCTTTCAACTTGATGCTCGCCTGACCCTCGATTTTCGGACCAGAAGCGCTCTGCTTCACATCCGAATTATCTTCAGACGCCTCAAATTCTTGATTCAGCCTCTCGGCCGTCATCTCCTCGTATTCTCCGTCATACGGTTGTTCCGACGTTTCTTCAATCTCCGCAATTTCTCCATTAACGTCGTGACATGTGTTTATCGCATTATTTATGTTCGCTGCGTCAGTCTCGACCTTGACAAGAACGTGATTACCGTCTCGTATCGTTATTTTACAAACTGGACCAGAGGGGAGCACCGAAGTTCCGTTTCCGACGACGACGTACGACTGCTTCGTGATGTGCTGTACCTGATGCGTCGGACTCGTCGACAGGCTCGGAGGATTGAGAATGTGAAGTTGCATCGGTTGAACAGGCTCGGTTGTCTCGATCGTATAATTTGTACTCGTCGCTTCGATGTCCTGAACCTTAACTGTCGTCGTCTCGTTCTCATCCTCTCTCGGAGTGCTCGCAATCGTAAAATGATCCGTTTGCAGAGATGTGTTATTCACCTGTGGGCTTATTATTTGAGCCGGCACAGAATTTGGCGCCGCCTCACCTTTCACGATTTTCAGCCACTGCTCAACCAAGCGACTCGCCAGTAGTCTCACACCCTGGTGGGAAACTTCTTTCGAGAGTCCTTTTATCAACTTTGGACAATTGTTACTCTTAAGACGCTCAATTTTTACCGGGCACAGGTGTAAAAGTTCTAATAACTCTTGAATCAATGCCCAATTCTTTGCCACGATTCCGTCCGTCAGCCACATATGCACGAGACTCCAGCCGCCCGCGTCCATAAATCTGAAACACGAGGAAAAATTTTTTAAAATCTTTTGCATTGCATTTTTTTTCTAATGAAATTTAAGGTTTTGAAAAATGTGTTGGACGCATATCAGTAAGTGCGGCACACTGAGGTAAATCCGCCCGATGGTTCAGAGTCCATTTTCATATTGCATGTTTTAATTTTATTTTTTCATACCAGAATTTCGATTGGAAATTCAGATATGTCTCAACATGCAACGTTTGTTCGTGTTAAATACGATTTTGTATGACAATTTTATAATAATTATTGTGTAAATCGCGTAAAAACTTTTTTTTTAGAAATAACGTTAAATAGAAAAAAATAAAAATTCAAAAAATAGAAATTGATTTCTTCATACTTACTGGCTTAAAAGTTCAGTATTTGTCGTTTTTAAGATTTGTATATAGATGCACTTTGAGACGAGCTTTTTGGAAAACTTAGTCATTAAATTAGCGAGACGATGAACTTCCTCCTTGCTCTTTATGCCGCCGGTCGGGCCCAGCAGAACGCTGAGACACTTTAGTAACTGAAATGGATCTATCCGCGGCTGAAAATAGACGAGAATTTACAATTATTATAAATTATTTCGAGGTCGAAATTAACGAATTTTTTTTCTTCAAAATATCAATGATCTATTATTTGTTAATATTTTCAAATTTATTAATAGTGTGTAGGACACATATCAGAAAGTTCGGCCCATTGAAACAACCGCCCAATGGTTCAGGGTCCTTTGTTTCATCTTGCACGCATTTTTTTAGAATTGTACAACATTTGTAGAAAACAAAAATGTTGCACATCTCGACATGCCTATGAATAGTTTTCGGACGAATCGAAAAAGTGAAGCTTTCATTATTTATGACTGGAAATAGTTTAGCTTGCTTCGGAAGGTAACGAGAGCTTGGCCGTAATTCCGAGCACGTTTTGTCCGATTATCACGTGATCGGATCGTGCTCCGAGACAGGATCGAGAGCCAAAGCGGAGCAACAGAACAGCAAAATTTTAAGTTTTCAGGAATAATATTTACCATGAAAAATTTCTATCAAAAAATAAACTTCGATGTAGAAATAATCATAAAATGCAGATATAACGATTTTTGCGAAAATATGAATTCCGTTATCGTTAAAAATCTTTGAGCAAATGTAATTTTGGTTGTACTTCCGAAAATGTACAGAAACTAGGTTTAGAATTCAGGAAAAATGTACAAAATTATTGAATAAAAATTAGGGCATGCGAGCGTTACTAATTCATGCAAGGTTATTGATCTCTCGCAACGCGACGACAGCCATCTTCTTTTTCTCTTGGCACAGAAAAACGATGATGACGAGGAACGATCGTAGCGCCATCAAACGCCCAATAAAACGAGTGTGAAAATTCCAATATGTCGAGAGAAAAAAAAACGATATTGTATTTTTTCACTGAGCCAGAAAACTCACCATTTTGATGATTTATTCACGTATTATCCTCGTAGATTAACTCTAGTCGTTGAAACTTCCCGATAATAGAATCATAGTACCATTATCTGTAATGAGACGAAAAAAATCGTTTTTGCACTCAACGTTTGCCACTATCTACGAAATAGCATGATTTTTCCTCTAAAGCTTCGCATCGAAAGGAAATTAATGTTGTCTTAAAAATGGAAAATAATTTATCTGACCGAAGCTTTTGCCGAGGCTCTTCGAAATCAATAACGAAAAATCTCGATAAATTATCTTAGTGATCGAAATAAGAGAAAAATATGTTGCCTCACTTTAAAAATGTTAATAAACGACATATTGAGATATTTCTCGTGTATCCCGAAACAAAGGAGAGAAGGCGCGGCCTTGCCTAGTAACACCGATCCATATAGAGAGGCAGAAAGCCCCCTGCGTCGCGATTTATTGAGAAGAGTAAAAATGTAAAATACGATTCTTATTTTTATTTCCCTACCAAAATTTCGTTTCTCTCGTTATCTTTTGCTCTCTGCGTCTTCCTAAATCAATTATGCTTTCTCGTTAATGGCGTAAACTTATATTTATTTTGTAAAACTATAGTAACGAAAAGAATAATCGTTTGTACGCTAAAGATTGGTGAAAGAGCGAGCGCTAGCAATCCAATTCTCCGTGGCAACACGGTTTGTCCTCTCGATAACCCCGACTGGCAACGAGTCGGCCTGCGCACCGCGATTCGCGCATATACCCACGAATTTTACCGTTACCCCACTAACCACTAAAATCCGAGTATCCGACTTTCTCGACCAATCGCGTAACTCCCTTCTGTCCCCACTCCAAGGCCTCCCTCCGTCCCTCCACTGAATCACAATGATGTCACCGTTCGAAGCCTATTTATAGCCTTCGGTTATAATTATAATAATAACGACAATCACGATTCTCCCCTGATTTTGAGTTTTTTCGAACCCTCATTCTTTTTCCCACCAAATTTCACACTTCCTAACACTGAAATCTTCGGGGAGGAATTTATGAATTTTCGTCACTCGAAAAATAAACGCGATAAAACCGTGAGATACATGTCGACATTTTCTCTTTTCTTACAGCAGAACAGCCGCCTCATTTCGACGTGAATAAAGATTGGACGAGGTTTTCCGCGATCCTCATGTATAGGATTAAATAGTACCGGTTATCATCTGTTGGCTCGTACGCGATTGATGGTTATCTCGGAAAGTATGAGGAAGAGCCCCACCCCAGAGATTATTTTTCTCTTAGCATGCCCCCGGGATACTTTTTTTCTCTTTCACTCTCAAATTTTTTTCTTTTTTCTCTTTCTCTCTCTCTCTCTCTCGCTCGCTTTCTCTCGGCAAAAAGAAAATCTAGGAAAAATTTTAGTAGGCTCTTATGACGGGCCAATTCTCGAGCCAATCCACTCACATTAGTTATTTTGTCAACAATTAAATCCTTTTTATGGATAACAAATGTTCACAGCAATGTATAAGAAATTATTCATTTCCTATACACGATCAAACGAGGCGTCCTCCGTCCTTCCAGGCGTCTCGTGTCCACAGCGACTGTGGGACTTTATTCGATCGAAAGAAAATGGCTCCCTAACGCGAAGAACCGAAGTATACAGATGACGAAAGAATCTTTGGATAACCGCATAGATCTTCTTGATGATCTTGCCATCTGGAATAAAAAATTCTTTGTATCACGAATGCGTTACCTTTTCAGTAGTATTTCTCGAAAAATCCGCAAGTTTTAGCACCATTAAACTCTCATTTTGTAAAGAAAAAATATAAAATATAATCTTCTCTCACCTAACTACGTCGCACGAGCTGCCTTGACGAAACAGGAAATGAGTCTACCAACTTCGCTCTAGTCAAATCAGCTTCAAACCTCGTCCCTTCGCTCGACAAACTGATACTTTTTGATCGATTTTTAGAATAAAACTATAAATAAACTTTATTCATAAATCAAATATAGCTAAAAATATTTAAAAAACACTCGTTAAATTTTGTTCAATAAATAAGATTAAGATAAAAATTATCCGATAAGTCTTGTTTTGACTTTGATTTTCTAAATCGAGAACTCTGAAATCATACTCACAACTGTGTGCGGTGGAAACATGCAATGAAAATGAATACGAAATTTTGTAGAATAAAATATAATATATAATAATAAAAAAACAATTATTTTATATTGATTTCGATAGTAAAAACTTATGAGTTATTCCGTTTGCAAATATCTTGGTAGCTACTCTGCTGATTCGGGCAGTATCTCCGAATTTTTCAGGGGTTCTCAACCAATTTCACGTAACGAGCACAAGAGCGAACATAACCTCAACAGTTTTTCCGAATCGTAGAAAAAAGGTACAAAACCGGTGTTGTTAAAAACATTCAGGTGCAATTATTTTATTATGTCATTCGTATTCGGTCTTCAGGCTGTAACCGCAGCAGGTTTGTCCGCAATTAGAGCCAACGTAAACAGGGTAAGATTATAAAAAATTCTTCAAATTTGAATATCATAAAACCCTCTCTAACAAGAATATTCGGTGCCTTCGACAGGCCATATCCGTTAGATGCATTTCTCGAAGTTCTGCTCTTTTCAATGATGATCAAGAACATGAGAATGTTCAGACTACACAAGCTGCCACACCAATAGATCCAGCGAAAGACAGAAGCGTTCCAGTTCCGGTTGAGACGAGTATAAGATACCTTGCCAGTGATGGTACGTTAACGTACCATTCATATAAATATATAAATAATTATTCAAAGTATCCTTACTTTGTTTTTGTAAGAACATTTTTTTTAAAGATGATTTTCCAATAATTGAATGCTTAATTTTTAGCGTACAAAGCGACGTACGGTAAAGATCCTGTTTGGAAGCCGTACAGAAGGAACCACAAGGGAGGTTTACCACCCAGAAAGACTAGAAAAACTTGCATTGTTAGTAATTTTGATATCGCAACAAATATTGTAAATTATCATGGCTTTTATTATGTATTTTCTTCATTATAGAGACAAGGAGTAATATCAACAGGAAATCCATGTCCCATATGCAGGGATGAATATCTAGTTTTTGATCATACAAATACTGCGCTACTAAAACAATTTATTTCTGAACACAATGGGGCTGTTCTGAGTTATAGGTAAAAATATTGGATTGATTTTTATTATTTTTTTGACATTTAGAAGTACAAATTTGGTGCTGTAACGTTTTCACATTTAGTTTAAGCCAATTTTTTATTTTTATTTTCATGATCAGGATATTTTTTATCCAATGTTCAATAATTCAGAATTAGAAGTGTACTCTTTCTCATCTCACTTTTGTATTGATAATGCAAACTCTAGTCATTATGAGTTAAAGCATGATACTTGTGATTGAAAAGATAACAAAATGTTCTGAAAGGTTTTACTTTGGCATTTTTACTTGACATTGTCAGTTTTCACCTAGAGCAATAAATATTATAAAAAATAAAATTTATAAATATAATCTGACTTGCAATAGAAACGAATTATTTTTGAATTTGCACAACATTTTAAATCCTTCTCAATCCGCTTAAGAAATTATAATGAAAGTTTCGTCTTTGATTTTCAGTGTAACTGGAATCTGCCAAAAACAACACAATAACCTGCTGATAGCTCTGTACAGAGCGAAAAATTTCGGTACCATCACATTCGATGTACCCTTGCGAACTTACGACTACGCAGACTGGTACAATCCTGAAGAAAAAGTAGAGAAAGAATCTATTCAACAGCAGTAATCCAAATTTGAATAAAAATAAGATCACAAATTTTACACATAGCATTTAAATAATTTAAATAAATATATACTATTATTAAACGATGGATACAAGTTTTAAAGCAAAATTTGTGATTGTCGGTGGTGGAATCGCCGGAGTCTCGTGTGCGGAGGGTTTGGCATTCTTGTCGTCCGAGGAACCCGTAATTTTGATAACAGAAAGTTCACTCATAAAAGCCGTAACGAACGTTATTCCTCTCGGAACAACTTTGACGCAATTCGACGTTGAGGAACAGGATAGCGACGTATTCAGTAAAACAAATCCTTCTGTCAAAGTTCTACGTGACACGGTAATAAAAGTGAACGCAGCAGAGAAAATAATTGAAACTCAGAGCGGTAAAAAAATAAATTACGAAAAGCTTTGCATCTGCACCGGAGCGAGACCACGATTAATTTGTGAAAATAACGATTGCGTGATCGGGATTAGAGATACGGAGTCTGTCGAAAATTTAGCAAGGAAAATTGGAAAATCGAGGAGAATCGTTGTTGTCGGTAACGGAGGAATCGCCACGGAAGTTGTTCACGAGATCGATGGGCTCGAAGTATTTTGGATCATCAAGGATAAACATATTTCGGCGACGTTCGTCGATCCAGGAGCTGCGGAATTTTTTCAAGACAAATTACTTAAAAATTCTGATAGTCTTGATAAAAAAGAGTCGCAAAAACATGTAACAAGAATTAAATACACCATTTCGGATGGCGCCGCCGGGAAGATTGGCCCAGCACTTGGTCCGGACTGGCATGAAAAATTTATGATCCGAGGAAATTCCGTTTTTTCTTCGAAAGTGAATATAGAATACGAGTGCGAAATTATTCAAATTTTGAGACCTTCTGAAGTATCTGAAAAAAGTTCCGAGGAAGATTGGCCGGTGTACGCGAAGCTTTCCAATGGAAAATTGATTGGTTGCGATTTTTTGATATCAGCGACCGGTGTGATTCCAAATTCGGATCTACCAGGACTTGAAAGTCTTGAAAAAGCGGAGGATGGAGGATTATCTGTCGATTCAGAATTGCGGACATCGGAGAAGGATGTTTACGCCGCGGGCGATGTTTGCACTGCCAATTGGAAATTGGCGGAACATTGGTTTCAAATGAGACTCTGGACTCAAGCTCACCAAATGGGTCGTTACGCGGCAAAATCGATGTTTTCCTCTAGCGCGAACGAAACGTTTCATCAGGACTTTTGTTTCGAGCTTTTCACTCACGTAACTAAATTTTTTGGTTACAAAGTCGTTTTACTTGGTCTCTTTAATGGACAAAAATTGGACAATAATTACGAGATTTTACTCAGAATGACAAAATGTCTTGAGTACGTAAAGCTTGTATTGAAAGACGGCAAAATGCAAGGAGCTGTTCTCATCGGTGAAACGGATCTGGAGGAGATGTGCGAGAATTTAATTTTAAATCAGTTAGATCTTAGTATCTACGGCCAAGATTTGCTCGATCCGAACATCGACATAGAAGATTATTTCGATTGAAAAAATTAGTTTGTAAAGTAATAAATGTTTTTCAAATTCACTAAAAATTGTCATTATTTTTATTATTATGCACCGGTACAAAATAGATTTTATACTTCCTTACAAAACGCTCTATCTCATGGCACTGCTTTATCAATAACGTTCTTTTAAAAATTAATTAAATTCGTATCTGAATTTTTAATTAACTTATTAAAATTGAGCAGACTACATTTCGTTTATTATCAAAATTAGAAATAAAACTTGAAGTCTGCTTGTTACAAATACTGTTAATATAGAAATATATAAACAATCGAATAAAAAATGTTCAGTCATTTTTTTTTAAATCGTCACGTGCTACATAGAAATATTTTTCATTAGATTGATTATTATTTCTGAAACTCAAGCTCGAAACGTAGTAAGAAATTTTACTACTCGTATTAATACATTCATTTCTGATTGTGCGCTTATATCACAGACCGGTTATGTAAAATGCCGTTCTCTCTTGATAATGAGATGACGCCAAAAGACAAAAACACAGTAATCAAAAGTAAAACTAAAAACGATGCAACAATGTTTTGAAGCGCTCGTTGTGCCGTTAAATATTGCAAATTTTACATAAGAATATAAAAGTAAGAAAATAATGCCTTAGTGGATTAAGCGCAATAAATAAAACACGTACTTTGGTCAGAGAAGGCAACACCAAGAATTACAAACGAAAAGAAAAATTGAGCAAAACATACACTATTTAAAATCAAATCGTACGTTTTTCGTGCTTGGCGGATCTTTAAAAAAAGGACATTTATTCTGCCTCGGCGACTTCGTAGGAGAATTTTTCAGAGACATTTGTTTCGAGTTAGTCTCGCTGAGAACGGATTCGGAATTTTCGATAACCGTATTATTTATTTCGCTCGAATTCGAGATCTCATTCTCGTTGTTACTGTCGTTTATGTTTGCCGAGTTCAGAATTTGTTTCAAGCTATCGAGAATACTCCGAACGGTGTCCAAAGATTTCGTAACCTGGCCGCTCGTTTCTCTGCTCTCGTACTCGTGACAAAGACGACTAAGGGATTTCGCGGCAGTTTCCATGTCCTCGAGACACTTTGCGATGTCATCTCTACGTTTTTCTAAGGTCGATTCCGTCGTTTCATTTCCAGCCGTTCGCTCCAACATCGAATTGTCGAGAGACAAATGATGGAGGCTCTCGTTGAGTTGTTTCTTAACCGGTGTTATATTCACCGAGATTCGGCTATTGTTTAACGAATCCTCGATTATGTCACTTTCTTCGTAAGGATCCCATTGATCCTCACTGTTTCGCAGTTCTCTTATGGAATCCTCAATATCATGATCCCGGAGACGATGAATCCAGTCAAGAAAATGCATGGCTTCCCAATGAGTCTCGAGTCCGTTGTCACGGTCGCGCACACGAACAACCGGTTTCAATTCTTTATCTATGACCATCCGTTGCTGATAGAATTCCTGAAATAAAGAAAAAAAAAAAAAATTTTATTCGATCGATTTTTCGAGAAAAAAATTGGGCTCGTCCGGGATTTGAACCCGGGACCTCTCGCACCCTAAGCGAGAATCATACCCCTAGACCAACGAGCCGTATTGTTTACAATTTTTTATAAATATTTCCCAAGGTCGAAAGTCTTTGAATGACGGACATTTGACACAATTTCGTCTTTCGTCTCTCTATTTTGACTCGAATTACAAGAGCCGTTACAATATACTTACGTAATTGACGCCAACGTCTCTACATCGTTCCGTGGCTTCTCGCACGAGCAATTGCATCTCGTGCAAACTTACGCCACCGGCCTTGATCGCGTCATTGCTCTGCTTCATCCGTAGTGCAGACTCCACATCGGCGGTGCTCTCAAAAAGTATCGCCTCAAGTTCTTGAAGAAAGTTAGACTTGTACGGTGATATTTGAACTCTCGTATCGTCATTTATTATTTTCCTTATCCGATTGTTTCTCTCGATCTCGCTGGCTAATAAATCTTTTTCGATTTCAAGCTCTCTCGTACGTTGATTTGTTTTTTCCAGAGCAATTTTCTGCTGCTTCAACGTCGTGCCCAACATTTCAATCTGTTCCTCGTACGAATTTTTTTGAGCTCCCAATTGCAGTTCGATCTCGCGTTTCGCATTCTCCAAATCTTTTATGGCTTTTTGCTTGGATTCTTCCAGTTCTGCACGTAATCTGATAAGAATAAAAAATATATTTTTCTAACATTGTCTCGAATTAGCTTAGAATAAAAGTTTTGGCATAAATAATTTCTTACTTTTCTTCCTGAACTGACAGTATCTCTTGATGCGCGAACGCAAAATCGACTGGTTGAGCCTTGATCTGTTTGTTATTTTGGTCGTCATGGGGATTGCACACTTTAAAATAATGATTACCACCAATTACCAAACGATCTCCATGTTTCAGGAACACTTTTCCTTTTACCATCTGAAAAATAAATCACAATGAAATTTATTATCAATTCCATATTTAGAAGTTAGCATCGAAAATATCAAAAATTATACCACGTGCATTGACAGTGGACAAAATTAGCAACTCGTAAAACTTATCGCAGTTGCGTTTGAATAAACCGGTAAATGCGATAATAGTTGAAAAAAAAAATTGACTTTACATACCTGTCCATTCAGATAAGTGTCAGCATTAATTTCCGGCGTCAGCATGAGCTTTCCATCCTTGTTTTCGATAGTGCTGTCGAAATGACAAGAAAAAATGTAGTGATCATTAGAAGGAAACAATTAAGTTGAAAACGTTAGTCAAAGTAGAACAGTTTGAATAATTGTGTGAGAAAAGCGTGTGAATGCACTTGTTTTTTCAGCGCTTATTTCAAGTTATCGCCGAACGAGAATTAGCAAGGATCAAGCGGCAAATGATTAACGACGAGGTCGTTTTTGCGACTCCGTTTTGTGAACCTTGATAGTATTCGAAAAATCGTGAAAATCATAAAACTCGAATGCATCGAAGTTGCTCATCTCAAAATACACATGCATACAAATCCTCTCGAACCTTGAACGCGACGATTCTCCGGAATTATCAAAAGAGGGAGAGAAAAAAAAGAAATAAAAAGAGGAACGAGAGAGAGACGATCAACACATGCAACAATTTATACAAAGAAAAGAAAAACATCGAGTAACAAAAGAATCGGACAGCTGGGAGTTTTAAGATTCCGCAGTCTATAAAAAAAAAACCCATTATCTCCGATATCTTCTCTGCACTCGCTGAAACCTTTTTCCCTCAGGTATAATCGATGGAAAAGCCAAATGGAGAAAAAACAAAATGTGCAAAATGTCGCTGAGGTTTCAACTTTGTTTTGTATGCATCAGTAAAAAATAGGAAACTGAAAAATAGAAAAAGAGCAGGAAAGCAGAATAATGTTTTCTGCCATGTTTTCTGAATGTTCTCCTCGGGTTCCCTGCAAAAAAACTAACCAGTGAAGTTCTCTGACAAGTGGACCATCCAGAACGATATCGAGTCGGCGATTCGCATCGCTCTTGCGAGACGTACTCCGTTTTCCAATGCGCACCAAACCGCTCGGTATGAGGTACAAAAGGGCTCCGGATAAGATTGGATCAGCGGCAAGATTAACGAGACACGGTTGCGTCGTCTTATCGCGGAAATCAATTTCAACCGCGATACCGCAACAGCGCAGAAATTTCAACTCCTTGTTCTTCCTCTCCTCCGCTTCCCTCAACTTTTCCAACCAAGATCTGCGAAACGCCATTTTTTATTTACGCTTTCTTTCGCCTCTGGAGAAAATCTAAAAAAACTCCTCCCTCATCTTCTTCGTCTCTTCCTTTCTAGTCAATTTCAACTAAATTTTTCAACAGGCTAAAAAAAAATTAATTCAACGAAAAAACGCATCTCTGATAAAGAAATGTCTCAATTCTGTGTGAGATAAAAGTGGAATAAAATGATATCTCACTTCGACGTGAGTGCGAGCCGCTCTTCTGCTCGTTTCAATTGATCCTTCAGCTCGTCGATTTCTCGCTGTTTTTTCTGAACTTCCGCATTATCGTGAGTCGTTTCCTCAGAACTCAGGAGCCTGCGAGGACCGAGTTGTCGTCCATAACTCTCGTGCACTCCTCGTAAACGCAATACTTCCGCTTTCAGCTCTCTAAAAACAAAACAAAAAATGATTTCCATATTTTCTTATGCATTCCGAGTGTTAAAAATCGAGAATGGACAACAAAATCCGTCGGTCGAATAACCCGAGTTCTTAACATGTAAATACGTTGCGCAATGAAATATTTATCAACAGTTTTACAGAGATATGCAAAATCCTGTTTTTTTCCTGTAATTTCATGAATCAACGACGCGAGCAATTATTATTGCTTTCCCGATTGCATTTTCTTTATCACGCGAGAATAAAATTGCGGGCTTCAGAAACTCGTGACCTCACCTTATTAATTTATCATGAGGATCCTCGTTAATGCGCACTCGATTGACAATCGCTCGAGCCTGGCAGGCATATCGCAGAGTTGCCAGAGTTTCCTCCAAATGAATATTTCCAGGCGAAACTGTCCCAAGCATAGCGGTCCGCGAATTACCTCCCAGACTTTCCTGAAATAAAAAAAATGCATTAAAATAAATTTTTTAATATTTAAATAAAATGAGCATTATTACGAAAATCACATTTTTGACGAATTTCGCAATCTTGTCCGGTTACACAAAAGATAAATAAAATAAAGGGAAATCTTTAAATTCCATTGAAACAAAGAGATTAGAAACAATCAGATCTCCTGATGATGATCAATTCGTTCTCTTTATCATAAAAATGTCAATCACTCAATTTCCGGGGATAACAATACAGAAGACCTTTATCGCGAGAATATAATCAAGAATTCGAATATCCTAGGAATTTTGCAAGAACGATAACGCATTTTTTTCTTTTACCTTATTTTCGTAAATGTGAAGATCAGTGAATTTAAAAATTAGAAATCGTTACAAATGAGTAGGTCAGTCGAGCGAGGAAAATGATTTTTTTTTTCCACAACGATAGTCACGAGACATTTTTCTCTACATCAACCAATCGTACAGAATATAACAATAAAAAATGAAATGCGTAGAAAATTTTGTTATTCGACCTTTACAGTCTTCAAGTATCGAAATAACAAAGATATAAATCAATAAGAAATAAATTTTTTTTAATATAGCAATAATAATAATCATAGCGATAGGCCTTATGTTAGATGTATACAGATAAGAAGTTATTGTCGAATCAAACAGCGAATCGTACGGTTTAATTCACCTGTGCAAATTCACTGGAATGAAAAAATTCATAAATAAGAATATATGAAACAATTTTTATGTGTATCGAAGTGTGAGTATTCTAAATTTATTTTATCATAAATTATTGTAGGGTCCTCTGACATGAGAATATTTGCTGTGTTAAATAAATATCATCCACTTTCATCAAATAAAAAACCATTTTGAATTACGAAATAGCGAAGAATTATTATTAGATCGAATAAAAAAAATGAATCTTGATTCAGCAATATATTCATTTTATACTTTTGAAAATGTCGGAACGGAGAATAAATGAGCACGTTGATAGAAAATTCCTCGCGCGTCGCCTCTTCTTTTTTGGCCTGTTCACTAAGCACGAGTCTCTTTTTTGAATTAAATAAAATAATTTGACGATGAACGAAACTCAAATGCGTTGGGTTCAACGTACGAAAGTCCGAAAAATGTCGTCAAAAATGTTTGCAAAGTCAAAGCAAAAAATTAAATTCTTTTCATTCATAATAAATCTTGATTTCAACACTAAGATTCTTAATATTTACTCTTTCTTCAAGCGAAAGAAATTAAATTGCAGGTGTATCCGAATCCAAACAGGAACTCTCAGAGAAAAAGAGGTAAGAGTTTAATTTCAAATAATTGTTTTTTAAAAAAAAAGCGATGGTTAATCTTCGACCATATTCCACGAGACTTGATGCATGGAATTGTGAAGTGTCGAGTAAATAATATGCGTCTGTGGTTTTTTCGTCCCTGACGAGATAAAACGAAACAGAACCCGTTCGCCTGTACTCGCGCGAAAAAAGTGCTCGAAGGGGATAAGAATGGATTATTTTTTATCAATTGAAAAAAATTCACGATAGTAGTTAGTCGAAAGGGGTCGAGTGCCGTCTGGAGTGTTTTACCACTGTGTGAATTGGCTAAGCGATTTATTGTTGAAAGCAATCCAAAATAAATAATCGTTTCAATTTTATTTACTTATAAATCGAGGGAATTATTTGTAGATCGAGAGCAAGACCCGTATCCGTGTGGATTTCGCTCGAAAAATAAATTTTTGCAAACCGAGTATCAAGTAAAACCGGTTTTGAAAAAAATAATCACCAAAACAAAGTGATAACGAGGGGAAAAAAAAATTACGAATAATAGCAAATAATTTAATGTGGCGAAGATAGAAATAGCTTAAGTACGAAAAAAACTAAAGATCTATTTATACTGACAGAATTAATTGAAACGAAATTAAAGTGAGTCACTTAAACATTGAAAATGACTCATTTTTTCTGAGACTCTTTCAATCGAGATTTTACTCTCTGAGTGCGAAAAAGAAGTAAAGAAAATAAAGAAAAAAGGGTTTATCGGAGTATGTATGGGAAGGAGTGTGCGTTCGAGCGAACAATGTTGGCGAGAGAGAAAATAAGAGAAAAAAAAACAAAATGCAAGTAGAGGGAGACGATAGAAATGGCGAGACTGGGGGGAAGCGCCGGGAAGGTCGACCAAGTGGGGGCCGTGTGGCCAAGAACGGCGGGTAAACATAACGTGGATTCTCGCCCATACTTTAGTTTAAAGCAAAAGAGCGTTTCAGTCTACTCGACAATATTCTTGTCTCCCGGTCAACGTTCTTCAGTCTGAGAGAATTCAGTAGGATAAAACTTTCACGAAATAAGATTTCGTTTCGTTTTTTCTTCTCGAGATAGCCCGTCGAGTGAATATTTTTCACGAGCTTCCGAAAAATCCTTCGAGCCATTTTTTTGCCTCATCGAGGAAAAACGCCGGGTTCGATTCGGACCCACGAAAATAGTCTTCGTTGGAGTAATGTCTTCGTGGATACTGTCGATTGGAGATTTTCACATTCGCCACTGGCCAGGTCGAGTCTGCGACGAGAGGTGATCCGGTTTTGCAACTATTTCTCCGACGGATTCCTCTCTCTTGGATTTTTTCTCCTCATCTACAACTGAACAAACTTGAGTTAGAAGAGTCAGCTTGGAAAATCTAGAAAAAAGCTTGATGCTCGATCGTCTCGTGCTTTGAAAAGCGACGAAGATTCCTAAGACTCGACTCGATAAAAAATTATAAAAATGGATCTCGCCTACATGCCGGAAGTTTTCATTTTCGGATCTTTCAGATCTCCGGTTTATCGTGACTACGAACAGCCCTGGAATCAGAATTACTTCAATTATGGTAGGTTTTAAAATTAATATCAATAAACAGACAAAATATTTTTAATGCTTGAAATAATCTTTGAAAAAAAAAAATAGTTTTATCTTACACTTAAAATTATGGCAACGAAAATTTTTGTAAAGAGACAAAAAAAAATGCTTGAATACTTCTCTATGAATGTGTGAAAATCAGCGGAACAGCAGCGGAAACGGTAGATCAACTGTATTGAATTTCGAAAAGTGAGTCCTTCCCACGAGTCTTCACGGTCAAGAAAAAATCTGATAACAGATTTTCCTCGTTAACGTAGGTCCGATAAAAGAAAACAAATTTTACTATGAGGAAAAATTTAAATAATGATGATAAGATGTAAATATATGTATGAGAATAGAAATATTGGCATCGATAGCATAAACAAAAATGTTGTGATCCCTCCGAAGTCGATAACAGCGAAAAATAATGAAGGCGAGGTATTTTTGTCACGTGTGTGCAATCTATTTGCGATATTTAGCATTCAATATTAATGCACGTGATCAAAATCAGTTACGATTTGATTATCCTTTTTTGAAACGAGGAAAAAATGTAAAACGTCATATATTGCGTTGTAAATTTTTTCACGTTCGACGCACAAAAAATAAATCCGGACACCGGTTTTCAAATGTTAAAGTTTACATTGAATATCAAAGGAAAATTATGAAACGAAATGGAAAAAACGTCGGGAACTTTTTATCTCCAGCTAATATTGATTTTTGTAATTTTTTTGTTGTGCGATAATTTTCATCCATAAAAGCAACCTTCTGTTCAATGGAACACGTGTGTAGGACGGCTGAGAAGTTAAAAGGGAGAACGAGGTCATCACCGACCTGTTTAGGGATTGAGCAAATATGTTGCTGAGCCTGCGTCAGCGTGCATTCTCGCACGTACGCATTAACGTCCGTGAAAATCATTGACGCGTTCGATATACTCCAAAACCCTCCCGAAATGAATTTTCTTCTCCCGAATTGCGTATTTATGAAGTTTACCCATGTGTTTTTTTTCCGAGATATTTTGGTACCGAAGCGAAAATAAATAAATTTACGTGGAAAAATTGCAGACAATGTCCTATGGTATTGAAAAACAAAACATAAATTTTTAGAAAAATGTTCAGTTTTATGTGTTTTTAGGAA
Organism: Cremastinae sp. B BG-2022a; assembly: GCA_030522605.1. Classification (NCBI taxonomy): domain Eukaryota; kingdom Metazoa; phylum Arthropoda; class Insecta; order Hymenoptera; family Ichneumonidae; species Cremastinae sp. B BG-2022a. Next base: position 35,594 of record JAPYYX010000380.1, on the reverse strand, counting down.
TGAAATGATAAATTCTGGTTCTCATACGAAAAGTCGATGACTATACTCATAGAGAAAAAAATGAATCACATTATCTAATTACTCAAAAACTATGCAGATAAAAATTCTCAATCGTTAAGGAAATAAAATCTTAGGAAATTCTGATCATTGTCGCTTTTGTTCCGTATTTCCTAATGATTACTAATGTCTACAAAAAAACTGTTGTTATTTCTTAAAAACGTAATAACTGGGAGCTGACGCGAATAGGTCTATTTACTTATTTTTAGAACCATAAAAACGAGAGTAATATTGAATTACGTGAATCGTTCGAGCGGATCGGTTGATGGAAGAAGTGAAAGTCAGTCGGTAGTAAAAAAATCCGAACGAAAAGCGTACGAAGTTGACGCGCAATGAGAAAGAGATTGGGCGAACGTTCGAGGCTGGAAACGCAATATCAACGGAAATACTAATCAGGGAAATTAACGAGGACGGGTCGAACACCGGCATTAAGTTAAAAACTTTCTCAATATTCGCCGGAAGTGATAATCGGCGGGAGATAATGATCGGTGCTCGGTGCGTCAAAAGTCGGGTGCATGAGACTGGTCAAGGTTGAGCGTTCTCAAAATAGACCGCGAGTACGAGAGTACTCGATTATTTTTGCAACGTTATCGCTAGTAGTAAATTACTAGAAATTCTATTTTTTCACGCACTAAAATTAATCCTCGAAAGAATTAAATGGCGCGGCATTAACTACGATAACAAAAATTATGTAAATAAAAAAATGATTTCGCAAGACTCGTCTCAAGAATTTCCTTTGTTTAATTTCAAGATTCGATTATTCGTGATAGATTTAATTCTTCTATTTCTAGAAAAAGTGTAAACACGATTTCGACTGAAATTAAAATTTTAAGAATTTTATCGCAGATATGAAAGGCTCGACTGTTCGTGAGAGATTTCATATTTATCTCTATTTCCAGGAAAATCATCCGTGCCGTGTCAACGACAGGGAAATGCGAAGCCTCAAGTGTCGAAGCACAATTGCCACTTTTGCAAAGAGAGCAAGAGACGCAGTCTCGGTGCTTACATCCGGGGTAAGCCTCGTCTGAATTCCTGCAGCGAAATAAGCGAGGAGGACGAGGAGGAGTCCACGGAGAAAAAGACACCAGAAGCTCAGACCGAGAAAGTAGAAGCTCAGACCTCCAAAGTCTGCAAAGAAAAGAAGTAAATTGATCGATTGGATTTATGAAATCAATCGTTCAAAGGTCCAAGATCGTTCGATACAGGATAAAATATGAAAGAAGAGAGAGAGAGAGAGTGAGAGACAGAAAGACACGTTGCGACAAAATTATTTCAGAAGAACAGGAAAATTTTGCACTTCGAGTGCGCACTAAGAAAATAGAAGAAACTACGAATGAGGAAAAATTTTCGATGAAAAACGACGATGAATCAGATGTGAATAACTGAGACAATTATTCTATTCATAGAATCCGTAAACACGGAGTAACCTTCGTATTGAATCGAGACTCGAATTCGTGCACCCGGTGATACCATATTTTTCGAGTCAATTTTTTTTTGCTCCGACAGTCGATACATCCACTTTTTATCTCGCCGAGAAATCACTTGGTAGTCCATTTCGTTCTTTGAAACTCGGACCTACGAAAATTTAAAGTACACGTATTAGTCTCCAAAATTTGATTCAAAAATTATATTTAAGTCACTTGACTCCTGACCATTTTTGATACCTATATCGTTGACCTTCTCTGAACCGTGAATTATATTTGTTGACAAATTCCACCACATCTGTTCTTAAACGAATGTCGAATTAAAAAATCGCTGTAAAATTTTGTGTCGACAGAGCGAGCGTTTTCAAACGTTTTTTTCTTAAGCTATGAATAAGACTGATATATAAATAATGTTACGAACTTTTGTGATAAGAATTATGGTAATTGTAACTAATGTTAAAAATCGACAGAGAAACTTTCTGTCCGATAGTTAATGATAAGAAAATTATTGTAGAAAAATATACATATACAAAAACATATATATATTGCTTTGTATAATGCCCTGGGGTATAAATAAATCTGATAAATTAATAAAAACACTGTCGGATTTTCAAAAAGTAAAAATGAATAAATCTTCAAATTTGATCTATGAACAAACTCTGTGTCCTTTCGATTAAGTTTGAATCTTCAAATATTTCGTGGTTGAAATTTTTGCACACGGCACGACTAAAATGCGCCTGCGCTCTGCTGTACGCGGCACCAACTGTGAATCAAACTTTTGTTCTCATTATTATACATTTTTTTTATGAAGATAAAAAAAAATTAATTCTTCGTGATCCGAAGAACGAGCTGAGCTAAATTTTTTGCATTTTTGGAAAATGAGAGATGTAATTAGTGAGTAATGAAAGTTCGAGAATTTGATTCATAGTTTTCGAGCCGGGTGAAAGCGAGCTTTGGTGACGTGCGCAACGGCGATAGTGCCTTGTGCAGACTCTATAAAACCGACTGCGCACAGCTCTGAGCATAACCGACGAAGTGAAGAACTTGACTCTGCCGATTGCGCAGGACACTCAGAAACAAACGTTACGAGCAACAACATTACGCGTCAGCCTTCGAGAACTTTCGCGTTTACTCGATCGACAAAGATGGTCTGGAAATCATCGAAACCGAAGGACGAGGTCAAACTCAAACCTGGTGAGTCCTTCAAGCAGATAAAAAATCAATCAATTGCGATTCATTGGTTATTGTGAGATGAGAAAATGAGAAAAAATAATGATTTTAATGATTCTAGACATCACTAAACCTACCAAATGCACAAAGAGAGTTTGCCAGTGCGGTGAACGATGCAAAAAATGTGGTGACAACTGTAAATGTCAGACCAAGAGGATCTACATTAGAACACCTATGTTCAATTATTTCACCGATATGATGCACTGAACACGGCTGAAAAAACGTTTCCTCATTCTACGCGACGAATACTTCAAAGTCACGTTATTGCGTTGTGTTTTGCACAAAGAGTTTTCAGTATTTTATGATGCGAATCTTGTAAAAAATCATGACATTGTTGAAAAGTGTTGAATCTTTTGTACCTGCGGTGTAATAAATTATTTTCTCGTGAATTGAGAATTTTATAGAGAAAAGTGTTTAACATACTTTTAGCAGCCACGTTAGAACGGATTCACGATAAGGCACGAAACCGCGTTTCCTGTTGTTAGTACTCTCAGCCAGAGATGCGATAACTTTTCCCAGGATAAGAAGGGACTTGTTAATGGAGACACCTTCCTGCAAATTAAGCATTTCAAAGAAAATATTAATAAAAAATATGCACAAAGAGATTACGACGAAATAACTGAAATGCAATAAGAATAAAAAATTTATAAACAATGACCAAGTGAACATTGAAAAAAAATAATTGTATAAGAGTCTTACTCGTAAACGATCTCCACTTGCGCAAGTTTGGCTCAATCTTTCGCTACCGGCGAGATCAACGAGATTTATTTTGCTTCGTCGACTCGGCTCAGCTATTTTCTTATCGTTCCTCGGTCCATTTGGCGTCTGTGTCAATATGATGCTAAAAATGCTGTGAGACCTCGAGCTCTTTTCGTTCATGCCGGTCGCAGCGGTTGCTCTCTGCGAATTTCCAACTTGCAACCAAGTCTGAAGGTCCTCGTAACTCTGCACGGTGTGCTGACTCAAATCGACGACGTACGGACCGAAAGCCGGGTGTTCGCGAACTTTCAGAGGTGCTCTTTTGCTCGTCAAATTTCCCGCAAGGAGGTCGTGAATTTTTTCGTTATAGATCTCGAAGTAGCTAATCTCAACGCTCGTCGTCGAGTCTCGACATTTCGCCGACTGTGAAAATATTTCGTGGCAAAAACGAGGAATTATTCCCGCCTCGGAATTTAGTTTGTTCGACGCTATCAGCGAACAGTCCGTTCCCATCATGCTGTGACTTTTTCCCGAGCCCGTTTGTCCATACGCAAACAAGCAAACGTTGTAGCCCTCGAATGCATTCTGCACCAGGGGAAGGACCATCGAACGAAAAACTGCTTCCTGACCGGCATGTCCGTTTTTTTCTGGATCAGGATGAGAGACGAAACAATGGTCGTACATGAATGTGTGTTCGGATGACTCGCACGACACTGTCACGCTCTGACCCTTCACGTCTACGATCATCGTTACTTTAGGGTCGTTCAGTTCCCTAAAAATTTTGTTTCACGATTAATTGCCTCATAATTCAAACAAATATTCGAAAATTTCAATTTGTAAATTTTATTCGTAATTTACGAAGAAATTTTCGACATACTTGAGTTCCAGCATGCGAAAATTAAAAAAGGATTAAAAAATCAGTATACTCACTTGAAATTCAATGGCCTGACTCGAATTCCAACAGTCAAATTTGTATTCTCTCCTTCGCACACAGTTTGCTCTTCCTGCCCAAGTGCATCATGTTTTCCTTTGGGAGTTTCCATGTGAACATTATTGAAGCATTCAGGAGTCCCTTGAGACAGAACCTGGTCACTGAAGTATCTTTTCATCGGTGTCCGTGAGTTTCCATTTTGTCTTATAGTCGTTCCTCTGGGAGTGCAAAAATGCGTCACTGGAGTTTTCTCAGAGACGAGAGAACTCTTTGAAGCTGATCGTAAAGGTGTCTTTGGAGGATCATTCCACTTGACAGACGTTGAAGAATTTTCTCTCTGTAGCGCAGTTGCCGATTTTGATCTTGTCATCGGACTGAGAACTGTATTTTCCACGGAACTCATAATTCTTTGCTCGTTTGTTTTTTCATCGGTTCTGTTTTCTTCTTTGACAAGTTTTACACTATTTTTCGTCTTTCCATCAGCAGACGATGCTACCTGACTCCCAAAAATTCTAAAAAATAAAATATTTTATTATCCATGCCTCAAAATTGAGCATGTAAAGTGTTAAATATTGAATAAACAGAAATCAAACGTGTATTAAATTATTTTACTTATTTTTTTAAAAAATGAAAAAAAATTATGAAAAAATGATGAGTAAGTGGGTGCAGAAAAAATCGGAAAAAAGCAGGATTTTTGGAAACTCACGGTTTTTCCGGTGGCCGATTTTCTTTGTTGAAGTTAATGGGAGAACTCGAGAAAATAGCATTCCAAGATCCGTACGGATGGGACGTGTTCCGTTCGGACATTATATCGGCCTTGAGATTATTCACAGTGCAGAAACATGCATGAGATGCAAACAATGTTAACCTTCCGATGAGCAAAAGCGTGTAGAGACAAGCATAAAACTTTTTGGCAGGTGTGCAACTCGACGATTCGATATTGCACGATGAAAAACCTTATTCTATTCGTGAGAATATTTACCGATGGTAATTCCAAAGTTTCCAAGCAAAAAATCAGCGTCGATTTTTATTATTACGCCCAATTTTCGGTAATAAAATCTTTGACAGAAGCGACAAAAGGCGCGTTGTCGCATTCGTTGGTGTCGCTTTTTACCGAATGTTTTGTTTGAATTATTCGAATGACGTTGGCAGAGCCGCGCGCGGGAGATTGTTGTACTATTTAATTCAAGTACCAACTCTGTTTTAGTGAAAAAATTAAATGCTCCAATTCAAAGTCCTAGGAATATCTATTATTTATCGTTTGGTATCATTTACAAACTCGTCACCTTTCCTGGGAAAAATTAAATGAAAAATAAATAATAATTTATGATTTTTTAAAAAACACAGAGTTTCCAAACATGTTTGATAAAGATTCAGGTCAATCGAATCAAGTGAAAATTTAAACTTGTTCGTTATCTTATCGAAAGGGAGATAGTGAAAATGTTTTTTGGAGCGGTAAAAAAGTTCCTCCATTTATTTTAGACGACCTCAACATCGAATTCCGGCACGTAAATACTTTTCGTACACCACCTCGAGAAGTATTGATAACGTTGCGTACCCAAATTGATATTTGCTTTGACGTGGCTTTTGAGACGTGTTTTCGACGAGCCCCGGAGTGTATGTCGTTCGGACCGCGAAAAACAGCTTGAGGAGGATCAAACTAACCAAGTTTGAAAAATGACTAAATTGCGTGAGGCCAGCTGGCCGAGTCGTGCGTTACTCGTGAAAATTGCTGTTAGTGTTTTCGTCCTTCTAATTTTTTTGGACCTTCCTCTGATATGTCAGAGCCATTCGCACGCTCACGACGAGCCTGCCAGTTTCAAGTACTCCAAGGAAGCCAACGAGAATTTGCAACATGCTTCTCATTCTCATGATCATCACGATCATTCTCACGGTCATCATGGTCATTCCCATGGTCACGGTCAGGGAAAGATGCCGACCAGCCCCGAAGAAAGACAAATGCTCATCTTCAAAGCCATGGGCTCCACTCTTCTCATCTCAGCGGCTCCGTTCATTCTTCTATTTTTCGTCCCACTGGACAATAGCAAGCAGCGTGAGCCTCTTCTTAAAATTCTACTGAGTTTCGCGTCTGGAGGACTTCTTGGAGATGCCTTTCTTCATTTGATTCCACATGCGCTTGTTCCGCATTCTGAAGAGCCTGAAGCTCATCATTCTCACGAAGAAGGTGGCCATAAACACGATATGTCCGTTGGACTGGGAGTTCTTCTGGGGATAATTACTTTTCTCGTTGTCGAGAAAGCGGTCAGACTGATAAAAGGGGACGAAGGTCATTCCCACGCTCCCAAGACCAGCTCCAAAAGCGAAGGGAACAAAAAAGACTCTGACAGTAAAAAGAAAAAGAATAGCGAACTTGCTAAAGAATCAAAGAATGATATTAAAATAGCTGGGTACTTAAATCTCGCTGCTGATTTTTTGCACAACTTCACCGATGGTCTTGCTATTGGTGCCAGTTATCTTGCCGGTGAGACTGTCGGGTACATCACCACGTTCACCATTTTGCTGCACGAAGTTCCTCATGAGATTGGAGATTTTGCCATTCTGATACAGAGCGGTTGCAGCAAGAAAAAAGTACATTCTTTATCTACACTAGCATATTTTTTCTTTCACCTAATAGAAATTGAATTCCAAATAATCAAATTTAAACAAATTCTCAGGCAATGTTGCTGCAATTAGTCACAGCTGTTGGAGCATTGTGTGGAACTTATGCGTCGTTGTGGGCTGGAGGAATGAGTAAGAAAATATTTTTATTTCAATATGAATTCAATATTTTCATTGTACTTAATTATTCATTTAAATATTTATTTATTTATCTTTCAGATGACCTTGCGACGTCTTTGATTCTTCCGTTCACCGCTGGTGGATTTATTTACATCGCGACGGTTTCCGTAATACCGGAATTGCTTTCGGATACGAAGTTCTGGCAATCGGTGAAAGAAATAATTGCGCTCCTTTTCGGTGTTTACATGATGGTACTGATAGCCCAGTATGAATGAATGGAAATTTATTTTTTATCATTATTGTACTCGTTCATTTCGAAAGAGAACGATTTTCATTCCACGAGAAAATTTATACCGGTTAAATAATCATTTTATTCTCTACATTTTCATAGATATTTAGAATCCATTTGAATTCCATCTTTCTTCTTCAAGATTCAATGAAACTTTTGATCTGTGTATATTTTAACGTTTACATATAAACTCTATGTACCTATCAGGTACGAGAGACATGGATTTGTTTTCAATGGATTAAATTAATCCAAAGAAATTTAAAAAGTTAACTATTTTTTGTTTTCGAGACTTTTTCGTCGTTATTTTAAAGCTCCAGTTTCTGCGTTTCGAATCTTGGACATATTTTTTTAAGTTTTGTACGTGTCGAATAAGATATAAATGTTGAAAAACTCCTACAGATCATTGACAAATGGGACTAATTCACAATTCATCAATTTTTTATCGACCTCTCCCCACTAGACTTTTATAATAAATATTTTTTCATTTCTCGAATATTTAAATAATGATAAAGGAGCTGTTATTCAAAGTATTTAGAGGTATTTTTTCAAATTTAACGCGATGTATTCTGGAACTACACTTACTGCCTAGAATGTTTTCATTTTTGCAGGCTGTGGTCAAGCATTGATATTAATTCTAAATAATTATGGTTGGAGAACCATCAATTACAAAGATCGATCATCAAAGATAATCACGATATATTTTGACTAGAATTACAATTTTCTGTTATGTACATACACTGCAAAAAGAGTATCAATGTAAAATAAGCGACGGAAAAAGAAGAGAATAAAAGATTTTTAATTAAAATTTTGGAAACTTTTCTCTACGAAAGTAAGAATTTTTTTATCTCATCGAGGCACTCGTTCGCGTCATCGAAGCATTCCTCGTCGTTTCTCAGCTTGGCAATGGCTTTACCTTTTTCACAGGATTTCTTTGCTTCCTCGAAAAGTCCTTTCTTCATATAGACACTGCCTAAATTTACGTGAACCGATCCAAGGTTTACCATTTCCGGTAATTTTTCTCCTGCAATTAAATTTACGAATCACTATCAATTTTAAAAAAATGTTATGAATATAAGAAAATGGAAAAATATTAAGAGAAAAAATAAGTACCATTGTACTTATTTTTTTTTCGAATTTTATTCTATAATGAGTATGACTACATTTATTTTCTTGATATCATATTTCAATAATTAGTTCTAGTTTAGCTTTAAAAAGATTGTTTTTGCGATTATCGTCAACTAACCGATTTCAGCAGCATTTGTGAGATAATTGAGCGCACGATCGTGCTCTCCGGAGAGGCAGCTTATCGTTCCAAGATCGTTGAGCAAAACAACGGTCTGTTCGTGATCTCGGCCGTGAACCGATATAGCGAGAAGATACGCGTGTTCCATATATTTCAAGGCTTCCGCGAACTTTGATTGGCTCAGAAGCATTTTTGCATACCAGTCGAGGGACATCCCGTAAAGTAACAATACATCCTCGTTTTCGGGATTATTCTTACTCTGTTCTTCCATGCATTTCAGGCAGAATTGATATCCTTGCTCAGCCTTGCTAGAAACGATATTTTAAATCAAATGAATTTGAAAAATAAATTTATTTTTTGTTACTGAAAATATATGTTAAAAAAATAATATTACAGGAATGTTTGCCATTAAAAAAATTTGGCTATCGCGATATATTTATATATTAATATTAAATTGTTAAAAAAACATTTCTCCTCAAACTTACTCAAGTTGTCCAGTTTCCTCGAAAATTTTAGCCATTTTCAGACTTATGTGAACTATCTTAACATCCTCCTGGGGTGTCCCGGACTGTATCAATCTTTGCATCACAGATACAAAAAGTTTTTCAGCCTTCTTATAATCTTTTACTTCCATCGCCAAATTTGCCATCACATCGTAAACATATGTGATGCCGTTGTAATGTTGAAGCGTCTGAGCCTGTCTCAAAGCTACGTGCAGCATTTGCTCAGCTTTCGCGTACTCTTGCAACTGCAAAAAAAATTTATCAGTATTTTATTCTTTTGTTTTATATTGACAACATTTTTAATAGCTTTTTATTTTTTTTCTCATTTTCACCTGAATTAGGTAGATTGACCTTTTTATAGACATTACAAGTTCTGGAATTTTTTCCTCCTCTTTTTCTCCAAATCCAAAAAAACTAAGCAAAAATCCTCCAGCCAGCAAAAAAATATTGTGTTTTCCATCCCTTGAATATTTACGATGTTTTTCATAATTACTAAAGTTCTCCAATTGAACCGACGTTAGGATTCTTCTTTTGAAGGGAGCTGCTATGTTTATTTGATTTTTACAATTCCAGTACGATCGTACTATAGCTCCGGAATTTTGACTACGATTCATTCCGAACCGAAGAATTTTTCCCATATTACTCGCCAGTTTCGAAAAATGCGTCATTTTTTTCTTACGACTTTTTTATCATTAGAATTCCAACTCTTGCTCGATTGTTGCAACTTTTCATATCTCAGTGTGAGACATTTTTTAAGTGTGTTTCATTGTAAAAATTTGAATAGACGTAAAACAATGCATTCTCATAAGATTCACGAAAAAATAACAAAGTGTCATCAATTCTAAGTAATTTTTATTGTATTTTTCTTTCTTATTTTGAGGTTATGTTGACGTCTCGTGACAACCTTGGCATTCGATCCTCACGCGAGCCAAGCGAAATTCCTACTGTGATACTGTCGCGGATTACATAAAATTCGTGACTGTGTTTCATTTTTCACAAACACATAACGAAACATTGTCACAGTTATATATGTATCCAAATATCATTTGAACAGGAATAAAATCGATTTCAGCTTCCAGGAATATTTCGTGCTCATAATTATATATGCACATTCCTAAAAGGACAAAGAATTTGGGTGAAAGTTTTTTTTCCTTCCACCCATGTAAAAAACTTTCCCAGCACGGGAAGATAATAAATTTTTAAATACACACTTATCGGGTGAAAGCGAAATTCCTTGAAAAGAAGCAGAGGGAACAAAATTCTCATTTGCATGACCTTGAGCTTTTTAGTATCCACATAATTTATACTAAAATCATTTGAAAAATTTGTATGTTATAAAATCCATTTTGATATAATTATAACTGAAAAAATGTCTAAATATAATTTTGAAAGAAGACGAAATGGCAAAAATATCGCTGAAAAATATTTTTGTTATCAGCGTCGTGTTTCTTCAGGTGCTGTAAGGAGAGATTTTTTGAAGAAATGATTAAATAATTGTCTCAGGAAGGAAAATAAAATTGTACGCAGGTTTTGTTTAAGGTGGAGGAGGAAGAGGAGGAGCGGCCGCGCGATGATTTCCCAGTGTGCGCTTCTCTCTCTCTCCCCAGCGATTCGTTAAAAGGTCTACCTGTACAGACTGGATTGTCTTGTTAGTATGTATGGGGCTATGCGCACACGGCAGGGGAACACGCGACGTACCCACCGCGGTACACGTACGAGTTGAACCTTTTTTTTTTCTTCTCGCGCTCGATCGTGTGTGCGTGTCGAGTGTGCTGTTTGTCGCTGGACGGTCATGAGACAACTCGACGCGAATCAGGTACCTCGTAATAATACCTCCAATAAATAACAATTCTGATAATAAGAATCTACATCTAGGCAATAAACGAAGAGCTTTGAAAACGTCTCGAAATATCTCAAAGTTGTCAAATCGCGTTTACATCTCGATGAGAGAATTTTTCAACGATTATTACCGGTTATGATTTACCCCGCCCGGGAGGATCCGTTTCATCCTCGCTAAAACTATTTTGACGCGAAAATCCGAGTGCCGATCTCGTGGGAATCTTTTAATTGCTGATCGCGCAGTCACGAGCGCGCTCGCGTTGCCGATCGCTCCAGTCTCTCGTAATCCATATTTCCGATTTAATGTCTTTATTATTATGATCGAGCACCGAGATCGCAACTGTATTTGTTCGGTAACAAAAGCGCGCAGTGTTTGCGTGTCTTGATAATTTTTCTAAAAGCACGTAAGAGCGAGTGTATTTGTTAGCTTTGCAAATCGGGCACTCCCTGTGTTTAGTTTTATTTGTTTACTCTCCATTCTAAAAATTAACAAAAGAGATACGTACCGATCACACTTTATAAATTTCGTTATTTAATCGTAATGTTGAGTCCTCCTAAATGATCAGATAATAATTTTTCTCCTTGATGATTTTTTCAGCAGTTTCGAGTATGACAAATCTTTTGGAGCAGCGAAAGTGATAGAACTAAGCGGTTTACAAATTTTTCATCGTTAAGGAGAAAACTAGGATTGAATAAAAATGAGTTCCCCAGCTCCAACTTTGTCGGTGGATGCCACGGATAATGCAGCCATTCCCAAACCTGCCGAAGTGGCAGCAAAATCAAAGAATTGGGTCAAATTCGATGAGGAACCTCCACCAGCCAAGGTTTCTCCTCTCGCTGAAAAAGTTGTTCAAGAATCATCCAGCGAAAGTGGGAAAGTCGCGCCGGTAGCCACGATAAGACCAGAATCAGTGGCGGTCAATGTGGAAAAAATAGCAAAAGCGGTGGAAAGATCAGAGCCCAGGAGCAAGGAGAGCAACGATCACAGCGCCGCGGTGATACCGACAGAATCCGTCCAAATAAACGTTGACAGATCAGGACTGAATCGTTCCATGTCCTCGGACAGTCCGGATCTGAATGTGCCTTCCGACGTGCGTGTTTCAGATCCGAAAAGCGCTTCGCTCAAAACAATAGATCTACGAGATACTTCCAATGGTCGTACCGCCACGAGCAATGTCATATCAACTCCCATTGGGAACATACGACAGGGTTTTGCCAATGGGGATACCATTGTCACTCTGTTGCCAGTTAACACCAGATGGCCTTGGGTGACGCCAGCAAAATTCAGGCCTGAACTTGTTCCTGAGGAGTTGATGGCTCAAGGATTGACCGTGAGTTCTGATTTGTTATCTTTTGGAATTATTAAAATTACAATATTTATAATGTTAAAAGATTTGAGTCTGCCAGATGGAACAAAACGTAATTTTTTTCGACAGTTGACCGTCGAGGACTATGTGCACATAATGGAATTGCTCGTGAATGACGTTCGTTTCAACATGTACAATATTTGCTACAAAAGAATTCTCGTACTGTGGATATTTACCGCATTTGTGATACTGCTGGGTCTTCTGTTTTCCGGCGTCACCGGTCTCCCGCTCTTCGGTCTCGGTATAATGTGGCTCATTTTGAACGCGGCCGCGATATTCCTCTGCATGTTCATTAAGATAAAGCTCAATCATAATTTGGAGAAGTGCATGGCCCAAGTAAACAAGCATCTGCTGCGTCACAAAATTGTACTTGGATTGGACGACAGAGGAAAAATATCATGCCACAAAGTCAATCTCTGTTTCATTTATTTCGATACTACGGACTGCGTCGTAAGTCGTCCATATTTTATCCTTAATTTCGTTAAAAATAAATAAAACCGCAGATCATGTGCTTCCTTCAGATATTTATAGAATATTTATTTTATTATTCTATTATATAATTATTATTTTTATTCAGAAAAAGCTACAAGAGGTAATCGAACGTGAAGAGCGCGAGGGGAGAATTCTCGGCGGAGATGAAAACAGCGAAAGCCGACGAAGACAAGAATTACAGCAGCGAATGGATATTGACGACAGTGATATTGTTATTCAAGGAAGCTCGACCACGAGGTTATCTCGCAAGCAGGTGAGACCCAAGTTCTTTAGTATTTTTCTTTATTTTTCTCTAAATTGTAAATATTCAGTTCTTTTGAATTTCGTACATTTTTCGGTTTCGTGATCCTAATTTTTTCGTTACTCAATATTTGTATAAAAAACTGCGATGTTTTAAAGTTGAATGAAAATTGAGAATGCTTTAGCTTACAGTCAGCTTTGAATGCTAAAAAATGATTATTACTGTTATCGGCATTTGTCGCGATTTTCATATCACCCCAATTTAGTTCTCGAGACACAAAGATCTAAATTTTATTTTTATTTATTTGGAAATCCATGAAAATCGGGCGTTTAGGGTAAAAGCGAACAAGTATTATGCCGATATATTCAACGCTGGGGCAAGGATTATCTTCGTCGTCGATTGGACTGGACGGTCGACGAGGAGGGCGGAAATCCATCCTGTCCTCGTCATCTCGCATCGTCCCTGTGCCCTTGTCAGTACATTGAGGAGTGGTTGCGCAATAAACCACGCGTTCAGGGAAGAGACTTTTGTCCGAGATGGAGCAGCTTCCTGAGAGATCGCGGCTTTTGACAACCCAAAATCAACCTCCACTTGGATTTTCGCTCAATCGCGAGCTTCCAATCTGCAATTTTATCTTATCTTCGTTATTTTCTCTTAACTAGTTTCTTCCACTTTATATTTTCTCTCTTTGTTCTGATTCTGAAACATCACACGAATTTAGGTAGCTTGATATTTTATTCCAGTTTTAACATTCCAGAATTTGAATCTAGACGACGATGGACGAACTTTCACTCTCTTGGAGTATTAAATATGTACTTAAATCGCGATCCTGTTCCAAGAACGGTATCGTTTAATTAGTCAGGGCTTAATGTTAGGCCGTTAGATATGTTAATTAATTTTAGGAGTGAATTTTACATTTTACTATAACGCAAATGATCTAAATATATTTATACGTATATTTTTCCTAGAATAGCTTACGATCGACAATATTTTCGTAACGAGTTGTTTGAAGTCGAGTCAAATTAGACTTCATAATTAACGAATAGGATAAGAGTATTCGTAGCGCTTAGGTCTTTTTTTTGATAAGCCAGTGCCTCGCGGATAATCGTCATATCCATACGAAAAAAAATCTTAGACAACTTTGTGCAATTTGCAGGAAAAAAAATTGCTCGAAAGCTATTTCGTACTGTACGCAAAAAGTTTCGATATCTCTTCGATATCTAATTACAACATTCTTTTATGCTTTCTGTATTACCGGAAATGGTAATTTTGTTTTAAAAGCTTTTTCGTACCGTACACAAAAAGTTTTTCATCCCATTTATTCGAATTCTAATTTAATTATCGCTTTTGGCATATTTTCTTACTAATTATGGCTTTTCCGGCTTTTTGAGCTTCATTCGTGTGTGTTCTTTTGTTTGAAAATGGTGATGGTGTGTGTTGGCAGGAGCGGGCGGAGCTGCTGCTGCTGAGATACGCTTCGAGATGGGCGCGTCATTTTGTACGGCACAGGCTCGATCTGGTTATAGACTCGCAGGAGCGCAATCGAGGAATCGATACTGGACGATCGGTACCTCCTCGTCACTGCGTCTCCGCCCGCTGTCCCTGTCAATATATTGAGGACCATCTAAAATACAAGCCCAAAGGCAAGTTAACAATACGCAAATTTTTCACACTGCCGACTTTTGGATTCGATTGAAATCACGGCTAGGAAGCGCACAAATCACTATTCTCATTCGAAAAAATAGGCTTGTCCAATGAATCTCGAAAATATTAGGCAAGATTAAAATTTCTCGTATATTGTTTTTTTTTTTTGAAAAAAATACTAGAGATAATGAATTTGTATCTCATTAATTGATGTTTAGTTGCTTCAATGTTTTACGACAATCACCTTTTCTAATGTTAATCTGCGAATATTAAAAAAAAAGATATTCTTCGATGAATCATAACGAGGTGGTTCGATGTATCTTTTAATTCGATTTCCACAACCGGTGATTTTACAAAAATGTTCATTTCATACGAGCTTAGCGTATACTTTCAATGTTTAAATTTGTCGTGTCCTTTAACTAAGCTTTTAAAATGTACGTTTATTGAATTCGTAAATACTCAATTGTTCAATCAAAAGTTGATAATCACTGTCCAAAAGTCTGAGAAACCCAAAAAATTTTTTAAACTGGGTAAAGGAACTGTAATGTGCTTCTTTCCATTTTTCACTAGTGAAGAGCTTTCGACTAAATATTTTCTTACTTACCTTGGTTATGGACTTTAATGTTCCTGGTAGATGTTGAGATGGATCTAATGAAGATTAGATTTAAAAAAAAACAGCTTATACAGGGAACTCTTTGGCACTGGCTTATGGATATTTTAAATACGAAAAAATGTTCGTATAAATTAATAAGAAAAAAAGATCGTTTTGATCGACTGATTCCGGAAACAATTCCACGTTGCTTTTTCTATTGTTTTTTCTGTCTCAACGATAAAATCCGTGATAAAGAAATGCATCGTTGAATTGTATTCATCGTCTCACAATTGCGATTTTTTTATACACAAGACCAGGGGTTTTTTCCTCTTTCTGAATCTTTACGAGGTACACTAAAAAAAAATCAGTGCCTTCATCACAAAATTAAATAATTGTATGTGTGTGAATATCGTTAATGTTTATATTACTATTATTCGTATCGTTAATTCCGTCCTAATGAAATTGGAAATTTCATTGAAAGTAGAAAAGAGAACCATACAATTGTCGAAATTAATATATGGAAAAAAAAATGTTGAATGTATGTTGACAAGCTGATGAATTTTATACTGTACTTATCGTGTACTTATCAGTAATCTTATATCAAAAAATATATATTAACGAATAATGTGACAGATTATACAAAATTGAATGAGGCGTGATCATGAATTTATAAAATTTCATGAATTCAAAAAACGCACAGTGTTATTGCGTCCGAGTAATCAATTGTAGGAAAAAAGTAACCTTGGATATATTTTTATGTATACACACATGTATTTCTGTTGGAAAATTTATTAAATGACGATTTATTCACTTATTTTTGCAATGCTCATTTCTTTGCTCTCTAATAATGGTGTGAAATTAGCAAAAAGGGGACATCTCATTTTTTTTCTATGTAAAAAAAAATTGTTACTAACAAATTGTCATGATACTCGCACGCAGCTGGACGAAATGCAGAAGAAATTTCGGTGCTATCTCATAGGCACGCTTTGAACACTTAAAACTCGGTGTTATTGGGACCGTAAGTATTAATGAGGTTTCTATGGACTTATGACAAAATCTGAATTTATACTGTATATCATTTTGGTTTTTTACAGCCTACTTATTCGTTCGCACTTCGTTTCTCTATTTGTTCGTAAATCCATCCTTTATCTAATTGGTGATTTTTTTTTATTTTGAGAAATTCTCAAATTTTTATAAACTCAGAAAAAAACAAAAAGAGTATGGTGAAATTCTGACAGAATTTTTTTTAAATTTTAATCCTATCAAGCAATTGAAGAAAAATGCATTATTTAGAAACACAGTTATACTTGACATCCCTAAAAATATATTTTGTTGTTGAACTATCCAAGAACGAGGATAAAAATTTTACTAAAATGAGAACTCAATTGAATAGCATTTAAGAACATTGTCACTGATTTTATTAAAGAATTTATCATTTGTCAATCACCTAATTCTTGTACATGTTTTTTTTTTATTGTGGTATCGAGACAACTTGATGTACTTCAAGTATTTGAGAATATCCGTACAAAAGTTTAATTTTTTTTTCACGATGTTTTTCAGGATATCCTCCCGGTTTCACTTGGTGCGCTTATCTTAGCGACCCCGCGGTTCGCTACGATCCGACTACAACTTATTAGTATTTTCAAAAAACTTTTCGTATGTTAGCACTTCTGTCATAATACTTCTCGAGTTGTACACCATTATTATTTTCAATTTTCGTTACACGGAAATGTTAAGAACATTTTTTAGATTCTTTTTTCCATCGCTCAATAGATTATTCAATTGACACAGTATTATTTAGAAATGTATTTTTTGATATTATTGACTTTCTTTTTAAGACAATGTTTTGTGATCGATCACAGCTGGGTCAAAAAATGAAATGCTTTTTCCGATATTTCTTTTATGACGAAATTCCTTTCATATAGAAAAAAATTTTCCTATTTATGTGGAATTTTTTTAATACGAAAAAACAATTGTGCCTTAAGGGATTTTTTACTATTTTTTGGTATTTATAAATGTGCCTTCTGAAACAGAAGTTTCTGTTCTGTAATTGTTTAGGTAGAAAAGAGATTATATGTGTCAGTTATATTATACGATAAAAGAAAAACCATCCAATACATATCATAAATTTAAATACTGCGAGAAGAAAACAATTGAAAATTTTTGTTGTTACCTTTATAATAAGAACTTATATTTTAGAATTACTATCAGATCTAGTATACTAATAGATGTCTGTAGTCAACAAAAAGGGAACATCATTTCGTAAAAATTTGAAAGTATTTAATTGAGCACAAATACGATATTTACATTATTTCAAACTAAATAATAAGTTTGGATATTTTTTAAAATTATAAGTATTTGAATGTTTAATGATAGAAGAAAAATTCTGAAGGAAAAGAAGTCTGTGAAAAATGGTAAATAAATGTATAATTGACTTATGGTCATAACACAAGAGCAGCTTGTGCTTGGCTTTTTATTTCTTGAGCCAATTTCATTATATCTTGATCTATGTCTTTCAAAAGCTCAATATTATCGCAAAGAGATCCATCCAAACTCTGGAGCTTCCCATTCACATCCAGGTAAGTTTTAACTTTTTTGTAAATGTCTACAGAATCATTTGCATTCGTGGGAAAATGTAAATCTTCATCGTTCGATTTGTCTGAAATAAAAAAAACATTGAAATTTTCAATAGCACATTAGTATTATCGTTATAATTAAATGTTGAAAAATAGAGGGAAATTTCGTACCATTTTTTAAGATATTGAATGCTACATCGTCATTGCTTGCACATTTTAAATCCTCGATTACTTGGTCTGGCGAAGGCGGATGAGGCCTTGGAGCAACAATTCGATTTTTTTTACTTCCAAACATTGCGTTTTGGTGTTACACTCGCAGGTTAAAATTATTTGTCCTGAATGCGCAACTTATTAATTTTCAGAATATATTTTTCTTATTGACACTTTCTTCCCTTGAGATATTTCATTTTTTAAAATATTTCGAATAATAAAATTCACTGATTTCATTGTAAATACATATGATGACGTTTCATACAAAACGACATTTGTCAAGCCAAATAAAAACAACCTCTTCACGTCGAAACCTGAAAATCGAGTCTCTGGCGGGGAAATCCTGAACTTATGTTTTTTATCCGGCTACAAGCGCTGCGGTCGAGTGCCGGCCAATGGCGGCATTCGTAACTCTTGACAATTTATCGGTCGGCGTCTAGATTTATCTCGAACAATTTTTCCAATTTCAGTTGGTCTCAAAAATTAAAAATAGTACAAGAAAAATATTTCTATCGTTCCTGAGTTTCAATTCATCGTAACTGGTGTACGAGTTATAATCTTTGGTAAGTACTTGCGATATTGCTTCGCTCAGATAAAAACAATAGAACTAAAGGGGGGAGGAGGGAGGAGGCTTAGTGCTCGAGGCTCGAGCGTCATTTATCTCGTTACTGGCATCGAGTTCTTTGTCGTCGCCGTTTCTGCAAATTTGCGCTCTATTAGCTACGTATTTGCAGCAACAATTTAACGATAATGGGTGAGCTTTTACATTTAACGTTGAATTATGATTACTGGAGTTCGTAACGATCATTCGGGAAGGACGAAGCGAGAACTGAAATGAATAAAACGACAGAATCATTGCAAGGGTGTTGAGACCTTGAAACCTAAATTCGCGTCTCGCTCGACCGTTTCTATAATGCGTATAATAGTAAATATTTCGAGACTGTCATCGAAAATATTTGTTTTCGGAGAAAATTATCATTATTAGGATTCTGATTCATTTTAGTTAGTCGAATACTCAAATTTCATGAAAATTTTTGTGCGTACTTTTCCGTTATTAGATTAGCAATAATCGATGGAGCATAAATTTATTCTTACTTGATTTCACGCGAGCTTTTTTTATATAAAAGGTTTGAATTGTTTCATTAAAAAGTTGTATGGATATAAGACATACTAATGCTTATATCGAAAATTTTTTGAAATATTTTTTTTTAGACGACTTAGAGGTTATGCTGGACGAGGGAGATTTTGAAGTCGTGGATGAGTGCATGGGCGAGGAGGAGCCAACTTCGTCACCGATGGAAAGTGAGAAACCGACAAATAATTCTGAGGAATCCCAGAGTGCAGCGGAGCCTATCGTGAAAAGTGAAAGCAACCAAGTCCATGCAGCGACGGTAAACGAACCAGCAATGATGCCGATCCAAAAAAACATTCCTCCTGGTCCACCAGAACCCGATTTCACGGCGGACATATCCTTGGACAACATAGAAACCATTTCTGATGAACCGGCTGCTGCGACGACACCTCAGGGAACAACGGATGTTATTGTTCTGCAGGAAAAGCCTGGAAACGGAAAAGTTGATGGAAATGCTGACAGTGCTGAGACTGACTCTGTTGTGGAAATTGCACCACCTCAGCCTGCTTGGTATGAGGAAAAGGCAAGTATCGCTTCTGTTTTTATTTCTAGAATGTGTAATTGTTCAAATGCATTTTTCAAATCTCTCAAGACTTGTTACATCAATTTCTCAATTTTGTTTCTTCATTGGTTGAAATGTACTTCAATTTGTTCAATGTATTGTTTGTATATCTCATTGATATGTGAATGTATGCATTTCATCATTGAAATTTATATTATGAATTTTCCAATTTACAGTTGAAAGCTAAGAGTAACATCGTCAACGAGAGATTATCCAAACTAGCGCGAGTGCTTGAACTATCATATCCAGTTTACAAGCCGTGGCTGGAACACACGAAGATGGCTGTTTATCGACTTGATCCACCTCGGCGCTGTCCGCTCGACAAACCGCACACAAATCGATGGAAATTCGGCTGTAAGTCATTAGAAGAAGGAAGAAAAATTTTACTTGATTTCATTTACTTGAAAATTTAGATGATTTCTTAAAGGTATTTGGATGAGATACCTAACTGAGTGTGATTTGAAAAAATAAGACACGAAAAAAAACTTGAGGATCTAGGAAAAAAGACTGGCTAGATAATCTCAAACAAATCTTGAGATTTATCTTTTGAGTGAATTTCTCACTGAGAATGGACATGAGAAATGTGTCCTGAGTGAAAAAAGGCGAAGGAATAAAACATTTATATTTGTTTCCTTGAAAACACGTCCTGTCACTCGTACCAGAGAATTCCGGAGAATTGCCAGCTCTGCATATCGAAATCCAAGTATGCGTGTAAATTACCCATTCTCCCAAGTGAGAATTAACGTCTCTCACTTTCGATACCCTTAAAAAAAGTTCATCGAAGAGAGACTAAAAACAACGTCAAAAGAGCAGCAAGATCTCCATCGTTCGAAGGTGCACGATGCGATTGATCTTTGCTCATCGCACGAGATCCCTACTAACTCCCATTCAAATAAAACTTGCAGAAAAAGATCGCATGGACACAAAACCTACGCGGAAATCGTCCAGAACTTTTTTCGTATATTGTGTGCAAGGTTGTATGCCGGAAAAAATGAAAGAATGACTGAAAATATGAAACCAAATCTTCTTTCCAATTATAGGGAATTTCCTGCGGGATTTCTCATGGATGTATTTAACGTGATTTTCAATATGTTCTAGGTGGAAAACGAGCGTTTAATATTGATTATTTGTTCAAGATTCCAAACGGAATAGATTGGATAAAAAAGAAAAATAATAATTAGATGATAAGAATCGTCGTGTTAGATTACGGTGAATAACGACACCGTGAGCAGACCGATGATAAACACAATGTGGCATGTTTAGGCAGCAGAAAGACTGTTGAGGAGTCGACAAACGAGGAGGAGGGCAGCGCTCAAGGGACTGTGGACAAGAAATTGAAAACAGTCTGGCGATTGAGTCCAACTGGTGGATCGGGTGTTAATACAGATAATGCCTCGCAATATCCACCCTTTGTTATGCGCGTTGTCAAGGTACACTTACTTTTTGCTACGTAAACCAAAAAATGCAATTCCAATGTTGCATTTGAATTTGTTTCTTCAAAAAACTTGTATTTCCGCAAAAAAAATAAATGTACGAAAGTACAGATTGTACCAAATTGTACAGGATGTACTAAGATGTACTGAATTCCCAAAAATGTTCAGAACGTTTGGAAAAAAGCAGCAAAAGGTGAAATTTTTTATTCCGGGAATTCCTTGTCAGTGACGTTTTCAATTGTCACTCGCTCCAGGAAAGCTTCCCAAAATTTTGCGCTTTTTCGATCGTCTGGTACATTTTTTGAGAGATTTACTTCAAATCACTCACAATCAAGAAAATATAATCAAGATCAAACGAGAAGTGCTAAATTTTTTAAAAATTAACGAAATAACAAATAATACTCGATTTTTAAATAATTAACTATAAAAATCAGTTTTTTTATTTTTCATTTTATACATTTAAATTTTAAATATTTTCTAAAAGTACAAAATTAAGAAATTGTGACTCGAGGCGAAAGCTTTAAAAAGCTGTGTCTGAAAAGCCAAAATCGAGTCTTTCATTTTTTTCCATTTCAAAAACTTTGATCGGACGCTCAGGTGCGTTTCATTACGATTCGCACAAATTTTTGACATTGACAAAAATTTTCATCCTGGCGTTATGATCAAGTTTTTATCGCGGCTTAAAGAAGCCTCTCCTAGGATCTCATACGAAAGTGTATTAACATCCTGTAAAAAAGTACTGAAGAAGATCTTAAACGAGATTTTTGCACTATACCGAAATTTCATGGTTGACGTTCAAAACAGCAAAAATTTGAAAATTCCGTGCTTTTTGAACGTCGAATAAGTTAGCGATTCAATTTGACGAAAAATCCATATTGTTTTCAAGAGATGCTCGCTCGTTTCGACAACTCGCTAAAAACTTCACAATTCTTGGTGCAAAACTAAAATTATGCCTGAGAACGTTCTTGAAAAGACAAGAGTATTGAAAACGAAGAAAATAAATAAATACACTCTTCTTGATGTCATTTTCGTCGAAAATCACGAAAAATGACTCTCGAGTTACATCAAAGTGTGCTATGAAAATTCGATACTCTGTTGCCAAGAGACAAAAAGAATCTTGCTTATCGGAGAAAAGCAATGTGCCGTTGTCTGGTTCTCAAGCATTTTTAACTCAACGAAAAGAACATCGAGGACGTTGCGAAATACAATGCAGCGTTCCGTTCCTCAAATATTTTTACGAGAAATTAAGATTCCTTGCAAGCAGCATTCTTGCAATGTCGATTCTAAAAAAAAATACGCGTTGAAATCAGAAGTATGCGTTGGCTAATGAAGATGGCACGAGTTAGATAAAAGCAAAGATTAATAATTTAAAAGCTGTTGAAGAAAAAAAGTAAAAAAGGTTGATTAATAATTCTATTTTTTCATATTCAGGTGTTCGAGGAATTTATTCAGAGTCTGGATGAGGAAAATGATTCTGGTGAGGCGCAATCAAATGAGACCAAAGATGACTCGCAATCGCCAGATAAAGAAAAAACGCAAGCATCGAGCGAGGCCGAGAATAGCGTCGAAAAAATGGACGTAGATTTGTCGGTGTCACAGATTAAGTCCGAAGTTGAAACCACCCCGGACGTGTCCATCGAAGAGAGCGGAAATTCGAATGATCGTGGCCACAAGTGGTTATCTCTCCTCGTGAGAAGCAACAGCAAGGACGAGTTGATGATTTTTGCTGCTGGCACCAAAATCAGCGAAGAGACGATGCAAAAATTAAAACAGACTTTCGAAACTGGAGCTGGAAAGGATTGCAACGTTAAATCGCTCTATTGCAAATCGATTACATCTAAGTAGGAATATTTTCTAAGTTATTCTGTATACTTACGTGTGTACTATTATGTTTTATTGCATTGTAATCATTATTAACTTTTCTTTGTAAATAATTTGTTTCAGAAGTGAAGATGCCAATATCACGTTTCTCTCTGGCACGGAAGCTTTGGACGAGACCGTCGGTGGTTTGAAAATTCAACTCGCTCCAAAAACAAACTTCTGGTGCAATACTTCTGGTGTCGAACAGTTGGGTGCGGCCGTCAAAGACTTGCTCGCTCCATTGGTAAAAACGACGGTGATCGAAGTTGGCTGTGGTCTCGGATTGATGGGACTTATGATTGCTCCTGTGAGTTTTTTTTATGGAATTTATACTCCTATTTTTTTTGGAAAAGAAATCAAATTGTATTTTTAGCTAAGTACCAGATACATAAACAATTATTTTGACTTTGTTTTTAGGAATGCAAAAAATTAGTAGGTCTTGATGCACCGTGCGAAGTCGAAGAGGCCGAGATGACAAGTGAATTGAACAAGGTTAAAAATGCTTCTTTCATCATGGGACAACCGGGTGAGCTTATGAGTAAGGTCACAACTCTTCTCAAGAATTCAAGAGCCGCAGCGATTGTCAACGGTAACACGAAACTCGGTCGAGGTTCGTATCTATTTATCATATTTTTTTAATAAAAAATTTTTCCGTTTATATTCTAATATACTGAATATTTCAATTTGCAGATATCAACGTGATGGCTGCTCTCCGGAAAATTCCATCTCTCCGCCGCATTGTAATGATAACAACCTTGACGAAACAGTCAGTTCGCGCAATTCTTGAATTGACGCGTCCATCAGATACGGATATCGGACATCCGTTCATGCCTCTGCGCGCGGTCTTGGTCGACACTTTGCCAACCGGACCATACTTCGAAGTCGTGATTCGCATGGAACGTTTGAATGTACAAAAAATCAATGAGCCTTGGTTCTGGAATCACATCAAATTCCGTACTGATAATATTCCCAAAGAGGAACAGCAAAAACGACGAGCAGAGTGGGCAAAGGATAACAAGGCTGCGAACCAAGAGAAGAAACCAGCTGTCCAAAATGCGCCGGGAGGAGCGAAACCTTCAAACGCGACTCAAAATCCTCCCAATCCCAATCGACGAGCCAACAACCGAGCGAACAGGCGTAATAAAATGAAGAAACAAAAATACGCAGCACAGGCGTTCGTGCATGGAGCGGTGACAGGTGTAGTAAGAAGAATGGCGACGAAAAGTCAGCTGGTTAAAAATCCACTGGTTACTCTGGTCAAGAATCCGATGGCGGTAATTGGAAAAGCTCAATTACCCCAAAAAGGAAAAACCATTATCATTGGTAATCCAAACATCGCTAAAAAACCTGCGGGTAATCAAAACATCGCAAAAAAACCTGCTGGTAATCAAACAAATGTTGTGCCAGCTCCAGGCGTTCAACCGATGAAAGATAGTCCAGCTAGTCCAGACCCCGTGAATCCTGTGAAAGTTCCGAAAACGACAAAAACTATGAACTCTTCGTCCATAAAACGAAACCCTATGGCGAAGAATCCACCGAATCAGGGATCGAAATTTGTACCTGGTCAAAAACGGAAGAATCGATGGGCACCCATCGAGACACCGAGGCCGATGGGTGCTCCTGGTGGAAGCCAGGGAACTCAGGAGAAAAAAATTCGTGGAAATCGAGGCGATTTGAGAGGTAGATTAGCCGACCAGCAAGTTCCAAATTTCATGACAATTTTTCAGAATCAGCAACATCTGCTCAAAATTACTGAAAAGACACTCGCTGAAAAAGGCATGAATGTCGACGCGGCGAAGGAGTTGCAAAATATGCTCAACATGGTCATTGATCACACGAATATATTGCAAAACCAATTACCGCGTTCGGTTTGGGACAGAATCGCTCCTCCAAATAATGTTCAACAGGAAGAACAAAATATGCCGAGAAATCGTCCTATTTCTCGCGATCGTTTCGTTCAAAATATGGGTCCCCAGGATATCGTCATCACGACTCCGAATCGTGAATTTGATTCGAAACCACCGCCACCTCCACCTCCACCATTGTTGAATCAACACAACTACATCGATCGCAATAAAATAATGCCAGCAGGCATGAGCAGTCACGAGACTCGCGCGAATCAGCAACGCCCTCGGGGAATTTCTGCATGTCTCCAGGGCGGCCAATTCGGCAAGAGTCGCCAACAGAATCCACCGGATGTTCCGTTGATGAGCTCGACGCTTCGTCCACCGTCACCGAAACGTCCATTAATCGCGCCATCGCGGATGGCCTCGCCACCTCGATGGGAACCTACACCTTTGTTTTCTCAACAAGAAAATCGGCGTCAGCTGCAGCCTTCGCCGCCTCCTGCTCGTCGTCAACCTTCTCCTCCGAGACGACTCATGTCGCCTACGCAGAATAATCCGTACTCCGACATATTTCAAAGACGCCCGACCGGTACGCAGAGCAGACCAAGCTCTGAAATCAACAGACGGGAGATGTCGCCAGCTCGCCAATACTCACCACCGCGGTACCAGAGCAATTGGGAGCCGAATAGAGACTCTCAAAATTGGAATCAACGACAGATGCAGCAGGATCGTTCCGTGGAAAGAAACGTCGAACAACGCTGGTCGAATGACAGACCCCAGAACTCTCAGAATTGGAATAATTCTGCGATGAATGACAGATATCGAGAGAATCCAAATCAAGGAAATCGAAACGTGAATGATCAAAATGAAATGTGGATTGGTCGCAGCGGAGGAGACACTTGGAATCCTAAACAGTCCTCCAGACCGTCAGGATCTGATCGTCAATGGACTGGATCGAACAGTGGACAAGGTCCAAGTGGCGACAACTGGAACTCTCGCGGTAACGGAAATTATGGACAATCTGATAATCGTGGAGACAACTGGCGTAATCCTGCTCCGGTGGAGAAAGACTGGTCCGATCTTCCGGACGATGCGAAAGATCCGTGGGGCGACGATGTGCCAAAAAATCCGCCCCGATGGCAGCAACAAGAAAAACAGGGCAACTCCAACTGGTCTCGTCCTGATGATCAGGGTTGGTCAAACAAACCGTCAACCAACAATTGGCAAAACAAGCCTTCTACCAATATGAATACGAATAATGCATTCTGGCAGAATAATCAGAATAACGATGGGCAACGTTGGCAATCTCAGAACAATTCAAAGAATTCCGCTTCTTCTGTTGGATTATGGCCTACGAGCAATTTTGGAAATAGCAACTGGAAGCAACAAAATTATCCCGGGTCCTCGTCGCAACAACGACAAAACGCTTTTGGATCCTCACAATTTAAGGATAGACGTTAATATCCATTAATATTCATCAATGTACAAATCAAAACTTCATTCATTTTTATTCTATAAACATATTTGCGGAATATTACTGAAAAAAACCGGTATGAAGTTCTTCATACATATTCACCAAATTAGAGCCATTCGCTGTGGAAAAATCAATGTTCGCGATAAGCGAAAAAAAGGAATCGAATATCGTCGCTACTATTCGGGAGCCACTCTGAGCTATAATTCGTTTTTAAAATGCACGAAAAACATCAGATTATAAAATATTATTTCTACGTTTTTGCATATAGAGTCTCCATTTTTTGCTGAAAATATTACTCTGTTTTTTTACACCACTGATTGTGTGTGAAAATACTGAGTCATCGATCAGTTGATTGATCGTTGGATAAACTATCTTTTTTTCTAATTAGTTTTCGGGACACAGTATTAATTTGTCTCATACCGATCATGAAAGGAATTGGTAAAGGAAGATAGGTCTGATATCCTACATTTCACGAGAAAATTTCGTCCAAATCTACTGAATCTGTAGAATTTTTTATTCCATGGATAGGATATTCATTCCATCATTTATGAAACGTAATTCCCCAATTCGTTACCATATCTGCAATGAATATAAAAAAGAAACCCGTATGTATGCCTTGAGGTTTCGACGTTTGGGAAAAAAATTAGAAAATAAAGTGAAATACAAAAAATTTATAGATTTGTTTAATAAATCATTTTACCTAGTTGTAATAGTTTTCCTGTATATTCTAGATAGAAGAACCAAAGAATATTTGAAAGTCATTAAAGAAATTGAATTTTAGAAAATTTTATAGCAGTCTCACATCTGAATCATTGTGGTGCAGGTATAGATAACAACTCAACAGTTTCATACCATTAATTTAATCTTCGTGTCGTTATCTCACCAACGAAATAACGTAATTATACAGAGCACTATATCAAAATTTATTATAATAGATTTTATCATTAGTAAGATGAAATATAGGAAATAACTTAAGATACATCATAAATTCATATTTGCGAGCAATATGTCTATAAATTTACAATCGTCCACAAATCTTCACGTCCCAAGAGATGCAATGATTACAGAAAATCAAAGTGGAAAAGTGGAAATGCAACAATGTTGTTTCAGTTTGCACACAATGCTGGGCTCTTGTCCGTTGAACCTTTTGCAGTCTTCAGGCTTCAAAGTCTCTTACGTGAGTTTTTTGTACTTTTAAGATCTGGTGTATTTTCCCCAGATGTGCAGCATGAAGACGGATGCGATGAAGAGCAGTGACATGACCAAGACTGGAACCGGTCCACTGTTGATAAAAAAAATATTTCTGTTAAACTTTTACTGCTCCGATATGATATTTTTGTTTTTTTATTTTTGTAGTTTTCACAAATTTCTAAAAATTTTCATAATTTTGTTCATTTAGTTCAATTTTGTCGTTTGTGTGTGCATTCGTTCATGAGTCTTATATTTTGGAACATTCTTCATTCGTGATTTTTGATTTGATTGCGAACTTACACTTTGATTCCTGGAGAATCGTCGGTGTAATATCTCCACATGCCTCCGGAGCTGGTGCCCGTATTGCGACTCCTTGCAGCGGTCGTCGTGACGGTTTTACGCTGTCTGACCGTCCCCGCTCCGCCAGCTCTGGGAGCAACTGCCTTGCTCGGGGAACGACCACCCGAACCAACGGACGTAGCACTCGGTGCAGCAGGCTGTTTTTTTATTCATGAAACAAAAATGCGTAAGCTCGTAAACTTCATGAACGATCGACGAAACGAAATTTTAGGTTAACAAGTTACATTTTATTATACAACGTAAAAATGACACTCAACATAGTAATTCATTATTTTTCTCACCATTTTTTAAAATTTGTAGATTTTTTTTACTGTTTTAAAGAAAATAAATGGAAAATATCGTGTGTGCACAATTCTTCTGGAAGTTTTGGAGCTGACTGACGAGAATCCACTCGTTACGGATGCTAACTGTAGTTGTCGAATGGATACGTGTTTACCGACGCGCTCGACAACTCACATACCCGAAGCCACTGCTCGCTGCGACGTGTCGGACATGTGTCCACGTGGTATATTGCTTACACGTCAGCTACAAGGCGCACCTTCATTGGAAAACAAATTCTGTCAAATAAAATGAATATTTTTGTTAATAAAAATTTGCATTATTAAATTTGTTTGGTAGTTTTTCGAAATGCATTTTATCAATACCAAGCTGCTCTATTTGCATATCTTTCATATTATTTTGTATCTTATCTGATATACAGGCGGATATCCAATAAAATTGTATATAGCGATAAAATTTGGAACTTTATGTTGATTTTTTTCCCATTTGTTATGAACACATAACCTCAAAAGAGTTTTTGTTTTTTATAACCTCAAATATGCTTCCAAGCGCGGATGTTTTGAAACAAGCTTTTTTAGATCTCACTGAGCCGGTGATTTTCAAGGGTTTTCCAAAAGAAATCCTCAATGAAAATAATCCGGAATTCTTACGTTGGGGTCCTGAGAAGTTTGCAGAAAAATTAGGTGACCGGTCTCTTGAGTTTCGAACGGGTTTAAACGCTAGAACAGTGGTAAACAAATTTTAAATATTCATTAATTCTTAAATTATATTTTACATAGACTTTTAAAAATTATCCTGAATCATCTTAGCAAGGAAAATTTTTTTAGGAGCCACAATGGGAGGTACAATGTTCTATTGAAAAAATAAGCTTATCTGATTTTATTAAAGGGCTTGAAACTGGTGATGATAAATGGCGATACTTCGACTACAAATATATGAATCAATGGTTTGAGACTGATGAAAAGTTTTTACAAGCCATAGATTGGAAGAGATTTGGGATCGACAAGAATGGAAATGATTCAACACTTTGGATCGGAAGCAAAAATGCTCATACCAATTGTCACCAAGATTCTTACGGATGCAATTTGATAGCACAAATTCATGGAAGGTTGGATAAAGAAATTGATATTTCGCTTACAATTTTTTACTTGATCTACAATGTTCACTTATTTGTTTTTATTTCCATTCACAGAAAACAGTGGCTTCTGTTCCCTCCAGATACAGGAGAAAAAATAAAACCAACTCGTATACCTTACGAAGAGTCTACGATTTATAGTAAAATAAATTTTTTTTGTCCAACAGTCGAAGATGAGAATTTTATTATGAGGATAGACAAAAAAGCACGTCTTGTGATACTCGAGCCGGGAGATGTTTTGTTTGTACCAAATGGTTGGTGGCATTATGTTGAGTCGTTAGAATTTAGTATCAGTATCAATGTTTGGCTGCCAATGGACAAAGATCATAAAGAAAGAATAAAAGAAGCCCTTGTCAAATTATTAGTAACAGAGTTTGACAAAAATGCTCCAAAGCCTGAGAGTGAAATCGACTACACAAATCTAGAAAAAATTGAATTGGTGAGCTATTATTTTTACTCTTCATTACTTTTTATCGAAAAATTAATTCAATATTTATACATTTATTTTCGGATATTATTTCACATCATTCAAATCGAAATTTGTTGGTGTTTCTTAAAATATTTTTAGAAAAAATTTTTTTTGCAGATAAAAGCTTCCATAGATGAATATAAAAAATTTTTCAACAATGCTGGTACTTCACCCGAGTTGAAAAAAGTGAAACGGAGCGTTCCTTGGACATCGGAGTTGTTGACGATCGAATATCCAAAATCTGTAAAATCAGTGCCAGAATTATCGTCCGAAAACTTACGTGAACTATTGATAAACAATAGAAACCGATTTCCAGACCTTAATATTGCTAAAGGCAACGTAAATCCAACTCGTAAATTATCTGACGATATTATTAACGCATTTTGTAATACTGAAATTATTAGTAAAGTATCAGATTTGCTTCTGAACGATCAATAGCAGAAAATGTTTTAATTTATTTTATGAATAAGGATTCTGTGATTTTTTGTTACATCTCTTTTTATTTGACCACACATCGTCGAATCAATTCTTTATTTTGTTTTAAACAATACTTTTGCGATTCGCGGATAAAAAAGTATGTGTATTATGAACAATAGCGTAGCATTCGAGAACAATTTTGGTAAATGATGAACGAAATTTTTACATTATATTTATGCGAATAAAAAATATTTTACAATTTTTTCGCATATGTTTGTATATTGTCATTATACTGCATTATGGAATCGCGACAGTTCAAAAGGCAATATTTATTAAATCTTAGCAAATTACTCGAAAAAAATACGATTCAAAAGTGGAAAACATGTCCAATGAAAATTTTGAAAATTTAGAAACAAAACAAAATATTCATGAACATATTCCAATGAAATTTTTCGCGTCGATTGGTGTCGCCTCTAGCGTTCGAAAAGAGAACTCAAACGAGGTGCAAGCACTGCAAACTGGCTGTCGGAAGATTGACGTTTGTGAATGTAAACAGAATTTCGTTTATATGAAAATGAAAGCATGAAGAAATAAACGAAAAGAGAACAATAATCGTAAATCATGGGACTGCTAACGGTACTGAAGAAGCTGAAGCAGAAGGAGAAGGAGACAAGAATTCTCATGTTGTAAGTATGAACGTAAAAAATATATGTAATCAATTTTTAAGGTTAGGTGAATCTTGTCATGGGATGAAAAAATTATTTTTTGAAAATCAGAGGTCTCGACAATGCGGGCAAAACGACAGTTTTGAAAAGAATGAACGGCGAGCCGATCGACACGATTTCACCGACTTTGGGTTTTAATATAAAAACGTTGGAGCATCGGGGTTACAAGCTCAACATTTGGGACGTGGGTGGGCAAAAATCTTTGCGCTCGTACTGGAGAAACTACTTTGAATCAACGGATGGTCTTATCTGGGTGGTTGACAGTGCTGACAGGCGACGCTTGGAGGATTGTAAGGTAGAACTGTACAAATTGCTCCAAGAGGAACGCCTGGAAGGCGCCAGTCTGCTGGTTCTTGCCAACAAGCAAGATCTCCCTGGAGCGCTCTCTGCCCCCGAAATAGCTGAAGTTCTTGAATTGCCATCCATTAAAACGCATCACTGGCAAATTTACAAATGTTCAGCCATCACTGCCGAGAACTTACTGGAAGGCATCAATTGGATTGTCGATGACATCGCAGCCAGAATATTCTATCTTGATTGAAAATACAAATAACATTCACTCGATAAAAATTTAACGTATTTAAAAACTTTAGAATAGTCTCTTTTGTTACTTGAAATCACATGTCTCTAAGATTACTCTCATTTTTTACAATTGTCACAAAACTGTATTTATAATATTGTTAATATTATTTGTAAAATTTATGCAATGATTAAAAAAATATTAATGTGAATAGTGAAGGTTCAAGTAATTTTTATTTTTTTCTATTGCATTTTCATTCTTTTTTAGGTTTTTTTGGATTTTCCATTAATTTCTTGATAATGTTGGCAATTCTCTTTGCTGATTTTTTAGTGTCTTTTGGT
Organism: Cremastinae sp. B BG-2022a; assembly: GCA_030522605.1. NCBI lineage: Eukaryota > Metazoa > Arthropoda > Insecta > Hymenoptera > Ichneumonidae > Cremastinae sp. B BG-2022a. The sequence goes on along the minus strand of JAPYYX010000380.1, from coordinate 3,773 downwards.
TTTGTCTCTTTTTTGTCAGCCTTCTTTTCTGGTTTTACGGCATCTTTTGGTTTTTTCACCATTTTATTAAGATGCTTTTCTGGTTTTATTTCATCTTTTGGTTTTATTTTATCAGTCTTCTTTTCTGGTTTTTTCACACCCTTCAGTTTCAACCCAATTTTGCCAATATTCTTTTCAGGTTTTTTCATTGCTTTGGATTTTTCTGTTGCTTTTTCTACTTTCTTTTTTAAGTCCTTCGTTTCTTCTAATGATTTTTTTGTTGTTCTTCTGCGCTTCTTCTCAGGTTCGACAGGTATGGGTGGAGGTTGAGCATCTGGATATTCCTTCGAGTAAACTTTTTTCAAAGTTGCCAAGTCCACTTGGCCTCCTTCAGTCTCGAAAGCTGTGGCAAGTTCATCCTGTAGAGAGGCCGATAGCTTCAATTTGAACTTCTTCATCATTTGCTTGAAGGTCTCTAAACATGTAAATTATTTTTTACCTTTCATTAATTTTGCCAACAAAAAATTTTGTGCTAAGGATTAAATCTCTGTATTTCCATGAAAGAAAAACGAGTCGAAGCGACATTATTTTTGATCTATTTTTTAACTTATAAATTTTCATACCTGAATGGACCATTTCATCTTTCAGACCAAGCACAAAGTTGCCAAAATCTCGTCGCTGATTTTTTTTCTTCGTGTTCATAGCTTCGAATTGAGCTCTCCTGACAAAAATCTTTTTTGTATCGGGGCCACGTAGCTTGTAATTACCCAGAGCACCAGCAAATTCGATCTTCAGCGACGACCTGTCTTGTTCTATGATCTTCAGGACGGATAAAATTTCGTTCTCCACCCAAACATTTTGTAAATCTAGTAATTTCAATTGCAGATTCGGTGAGTTTTGAGGGAGAACCGAAATTACGAGCTTCGAGGCTCCAGATGCCTCCAACGGATTGTTACCCAGACGAAGAATCTCCAGGACACTATTGCTTGTCAGTGCAGATGATATTTGACTTGCGTCACTTTCTGTGAATCGGTTACCTGCGTAAATCACAATTCCTTTATCCTTTTCATCCAATTTCATCCACCATCATTATATTAATTTTTACTTAATTTTTTGATTTGTTATCGTCATTCACACTGCGAATAACCGCTGTCTTGTCATCTGCAAGGCTATCGGAGATCTCTGATAGCCTCGATGAATATTAATCGCCAATGATTTCGACGATCTTTTTTAACTTTGCAATTCCTTATTGCGCAATTATTTTACCATGACTTTTATATTTTAATTCATTCCTTTTAATTACTGTTATTGTTATTTGTTATTAATCACAAATTAAATTTTGGTGATTTTGTTTTTGGTTAATGATATGCAATTTTTTTTAATCCAATTTTTTTTTACATCAATAGTTATTATTATTAATATTTTTGGTAAAGATTTTTTTTATCAAATTCTGGTGATTTTTACTTGATTTCGAAATATACGAAAATCTATAAAAATAAATGATAAGGATTTTTTTATAGAAATTTAATTTTTGAAAGATGGTAAAAAGGTCAGAAAAATAAAAAAAAAAGCAGTAATAATATTATCAAGCATATTTCTTTACTGTTTCTTTTTTCTTTATACATAGATAGAATCTTTATGTTATCATTCATTTCAAAATCTAAACATTAAAAGTATGTTAATTTTTGAAAAACACTAAATTCTCACTACTAAGATCCAATTCCAAGAGTTTTGGAGAGTCTTCGAGATAGGCAGCTATATGAGATGTATTTCTATCCCCGAGGCCATTTCCCGCCAAGTTGAGGTACTCGAGGCTCGAATTTTGCGACAGACCCTCGAAGAAGGTCTCGACGAATTGTCCCTGCCAGAAATGATTCCAAGAGAGATCAAGTTTTTTAAGAGTCTTCGTTGTGATGAGCATTTTTTTCAAATAGTCTCCCGAATGCTCGCTCAATTTATTTTTCGACAGGTCGAGGGTTTCGAGTGTCTGACTTTGACAAACGGCGTTGGTAATGTGTTTGAGACCATCGTCACCGAGATCGCAGTCGCTCAAATTAAGTCTCTCCAATGCGGAAGAACTCGCGATACCTTCGGCTAATTTTTCTGCTCCCTCAGCCCCAATTTTACATCCAGCAAGATTCAACTCCGATATTAGATCATTCGTTTGCAACAATTTGCTCAGGTGAGAGCAAGCGTCGGCACTTAGCCAATTACCCTGAGAAAAATTTTCGATTGTGATTATGAATTTTAAATTAGTTCTGTCATTTTTCGTTTTGTTAGGATTTTGTTGAAATTTTGCTCAAATCTTCTTTGATGTGTGTTAAATTTTCGTCATGTAGATATCGAGATATTTATTGTTAAAAATTACAACTTTCGGTTCTCTTTCATATGAATGTTAAATATTGCGATTTTCAATCTTAAATATCTTGACTTCTTGATGGTGAAACGTCTTGAAATTTTGCATCACTCTTTTTAGTACATTAAATTTTTCTTCATTTTAAAGAAAAATTGAAAATTTTCTTTTTAATATATTTTTTATGTGGGAATGGTTGTATTAAGGAAAAACAGCGAATTGAAAAAAATTGGGAATGAATGTACTTGGAAAGGAAAAGTGATGAAGACTCTAAGGGCGCGGACGAAACTGTCACATCGCTACAAATTTTTTATATCAATTATTTTATCTTTTTCAAACAAAATTTCACTCATATTTCAAATGTATCCTACATGATTTTGATCCTACATAAATAATATCGAAACTTACCGTCAGATCGACCGTCAGAACGAAGGGATTTGTTAATAGCGCTTCGCAAATCGGCTCGACGATTCTACTATCGATACCGTAATATCGTAAATTTATTGTATCGCTCTCCAGCATTTCCTTCATCGCGCGTATCGGTCTCAATTTCATTTTCTTCGCGAGGACGAAGAATTTTAGGATTCCGTCGGCCCTGAAAGCGCTCTCGTCGACGCTCGATCTCGCTATCGAATCCTCGAGCTCTTGAGACTCCTCGCTCTCCGACGAACTTACCTCCGAATCGGTTATTTCGAGAAATTCGAGACAGTGGTCGCTACTCTTGCTTGACCCTCTTTTTTCTTCAGGCTCTTCCACGACCTCGAAGCTCAATTCCGTCTTAATCGACGCTCCATCCTCTTTTCGCAATTTCATCTTCAATAGTCAATTAAAATTTAATCTATGTATTTCAAATATTTTTGTAAACGGTTCTAACAGAACGTGGTCTGGTACATAATGAAGAAAAAATAAATTCGATTCTTATTGTTGGTTGAAATGGGTTGATTTTTGTTTCGAAAAATAGTGACACCTGGACAAGTGGAATCTCAAGGGACCAGTTAATTTATTCCACTTATAGGGTCCCAGTTATTCAGGTCCTCAGATATTCAAGTTCATTCAAGCGTCTCATTTGCAAAGGGTTCCGTCAATAGAAGTTAAAATTGAACAGATCTCAGTTATGAAGGTGCCAATGTATTATTTACTTAATTAATTGAACAAGAAATAGTAATTAAGGTGGTTGATCAAGTATTCTCTATAGTCAAACGAGAGTCCGCGTAAAAAATTTTTGAAAAAGTTACTTTTTTCTGTTTCGGATCACAGGAAAAATAATTGATACTACACTTCAAAATATTCCACCGAGAATTACTGTCAAAAAGTTATCAGGAGAATAATATTTAATATAAACTTGATCAATTGACTTCGTCGTCATCAGCTGTTTTTATTCATGACATCGACATTTTCACGTTTTTTCGTATTAAATCGCGTTTTTATCAAAAAATAGTTC
>JAPYYX010000379.1:0-62477 GCA_030522605.1 Cremastinae sp. B BG-2022a | reverse complement strand
GACTAGAGCGAAAGTTATTTGCCCGAGCGAAGCGAGGGCTGGCATCATTTTTTTAGACCAAGAAACCAAAAAAAATTTTTTTAGAAAATTTTTTTTTTTTGGTCAAATTGTGATGTGATTATGATGTGATTACATCGTATTACACATTATTTGACCGAAAAAAAAAAAATTTTTTTGACCAAATTTTTGAGGGGGGCCGTCGTGCCCCGCGGGGGCCGTCGTGCCCCACCCTCCCCTATAGAATCCTAGCATCAAATATCACAACAAACTTTGACCTTCAACTGTGTCGTCCTCAAATTGTTGTTTTTCAATAGAATCTCAATTCCGAAAGATGTAGGTTGTTGTTTAAAGTCGAGAACGAATATCGCGGAGGCTACTGGTTACCAGCAAGGGGTGGAAAACAAGGGGTTTGCGGAAAAGTAGGTCGCGCACGAGGCATGCACCCTCGGAGAGTCTCGTATCTCGGGGGCGAGTGCATCGAGCCTATCCTAGAGCGCATAGGGGAAACGTCAACGCGGCAAAGGGAATGAAGAAATAGGGGAGTTTCGTGGGGGGGTTGGGGGGAGGCGGGCTGGATGAAAAGGGAGAATCTAGGTTGTGCCCAGTGCCGTGTCGTGGCCGTTCTCCCGACATCTCTCTCTCTCTCTCTCTCCCGACGTCTCCCAGCCCCAACTGCATATACTTATCGATCCGCTCTCGACCTCATCCTATATACGAGCTTTCCTCTCCGAATATATCTCGCTCTTTCTCTCTCTGATCTATTGCTATTTCTCTGTATGCACATAACTCTGGCTACGTTCAGAATAATCCATCAAGGTGATCAAAACTCATCAGTGCAGTTAATGTCATGATTAGCTTCAATTATATCTCAATCTCAATGGTAAATGTAAATATAATTTTCATCCTCCGAAAGGATTACGATACATGTTGTGTAATTAGCAAATTTTGGTATTTTACGATTATACAATAAGTTGAATATCATCCGGCTTTGAAGTGACTGTACACGACCTGATTTTGAGTCCATTATCCGCTGTAGCTAAAATTATTATTTATTTAGCTAAAATTATTGTTTATATTTTTGATGATTTCGTTATATTTTTTAATGTTGATGAACTTTTTTAATTTAATTGTTATTAAATTAATTTCTTTTTAGTGGTTGTTTACTTGAATCGTTTACATGTATATTGTATATATTCGTGCAAGTTAGGAATCGAATCTTATCGGTCTTTCTCTCTTGCTGTGTCTTTCTGCTTCCTTTCCCGTCGTCCCGTTGCAGCGAAAACTGGGTTAGCTCGCAGCCAACCTCATTCTTGGTCGACCCGTTGCATCGAGATGCAGCGCCATCTGCACCCGCTCTGTCGATCATCCGCACCTTCGACCAATCGTCGATTTTAAGCCCCACTCTCTGTCCTCCATCTTGCCCTCTCTCTCGCTCTCTCTTCACTCTTCTCTCTTCATTCCTGTCCCTTTCGTTATTTGTACCTGCCAGCCGTCGCTTCTTGTGCATGCAATTATCATTTAGATCGAACAGGCTTTCATCATCGCAAAAATATCTTTTTCTCTTTATGTACTTTTCTCTCTTTATTGCTGTCTTTTATTTATTCCTATTCCACAATTTTTTTCCGTGTAATTATTTTTGAAATTAGACAGGGTTTTATGTCGGAAAAAAAATTGTCAATTTTTCAGATTTATTGTTCAAAAGACGAATTTTCTCGATTTTCTTAAAATCCAGATCCGCTATTCATTTTGTTACATAAACCGAAAAAAATTCCGGTTCAAATATATTTAGTAAAAAAAATTAATGAATTTAGAAATATCAACTTTATTTGAACAAAAAATATAAATTGCAGAAAATATTGTACTTGAATAACTTTTATTGAATTTCTCATGGATTGTTGAGAGTACAAAGTATTGAATGAAGCGTCGACGATATAAAAGACTGTTTACTGATGAGAACTGAGGCGCATCCTCGCCCGTGACTCGGTGCAAATCTCACGCGATTCCCTGGCACGTGACAACGGACGAAAAAAAAAGTTGACTCTCTTCCAAGCGAAAGAATCGTGTACGATTGTGTTTACACGACGAGAGTGCTCGTAAATCCGGGGACTGTTGATGCATAATTATCAACCACGGGATCAAATGGATTTTATCGCACCGTTCAATCGCGCATGCCATCTTGTACAAACTTTCTTGTATATCATTCCGTCAACAAATTTTCTTTCCTAATTAATACTGAAATCTCTTCAACCGCTCATAATCCGATATCGTTCATGAATTTTCTTAAATTAAATTTATTCTCATGAAAAATTACTGTGCTGGAATAATTGTGTCACGTTTATCTCAGATTATTCTTACTGTGTTACGGAGATTCAGTTTGCAATGAGAGTTTCTTTATTAATTAATAAAAAAATATTCTAAAATTGAATCGGCAGCGATATTTGTATTTTTTTTATCTCTACGGATTTCTTTTATAATATTATTTAATTCAATATAAAAAACATAATAACAAATAAAATATGATTTTAGTTCAAAAGAACAGCGTTGGTCGAATTTTCGATAGAAATTCATTTAGTAATTAAAAAATCTGTAATTTACGAAATCTAGTAACTTTCTTGGTTGTGATTTCTCTTGAAACGTAATTATTAAGAGTTTCGACAATTCTGTTACGAAATTTTCGATTTTAAAAATTTAGAAATGTCGTGCAGTGGTATTACGGAAAACTCGAATGACGAAATGAAGAAAATTCGAAAATTTTCGCAACTAAACTCGGACATACTCCGATAGTCTAAACACATCCATTGAATTTTTTACTCCAAGTTTTGCAGCAAACGCAAAAAAATCAATTTTTTTCAAATATCGATAACACCGACACACAAAAAAAGTGCTCTGTACTTTTGTCCAGATCCACCTATCCCAATGTATTTTGACGGGCTAAACCGAGCTCAGTCGGGCGCCTACACGCACAGATTTTGAGTAAAATGTAAAAAATCGCTAAAAATGGTGAAAAATCGAGATCGTAAAAAAATTTATTGACCAGTGTTTCTTACGTATTTTGACATGGATTATTATTCATGTCACGAAAAAATAATGCACCAAAGTATCAGGGCCCCCCGTATCGAGGCGTAAAAAGAATGCGACAGCCCTGAGTCGATTTTGCGAGCTCGCCTGCTAGTGGGGGCGGCGGCGGCGGGTTGCGACAGACAGTACCGCCGACGACTATCCGCGGCGAAGAGTGACTGTCAGAGAGCGAGAAGGAGGGAGAGAGACCTTGCTTTATTCGACGCGGATGTTCCGTGCGCGATATTCACTGCCCCCTCGAGTTAATTTCTCTTTTTCTCCTTCCGTTTTTTCTCTCGGACGAGCTACCGTGAGTTCGATCGCGCGGAAACTCGAGCCGATGGACCTTAGCGTCGTGTGCACGCGAGGCGCGTGTCGGACTCAACCCTGAGACCGGATCGGGCTTCGTTTTTTTTATTTTTCGCCGCTTACGGTTACACGAGAAACCTTGTGCGCGTTCGTACCCTCGACCGGAGGCACGCGCCTCATCTCCGACGGCCCAAAGTTCCGCGGGTCAGATTACAAGGAGAGAAACAAAAAAATTTCAACGAGAAAACTCGATAACTCCGTTAATCTCATAGACGCGATATTGAGCTCGAAAGAAACGTCAAAGTTCACCACGTGAGTCGAGAAAGAAGTGAAAAAAAAAATTGCGCTGGTCAGGATTCGATCGACGTTCATAACGAAGTAGCATAGAAATTTCAAAAATAAAAGTGGGACGCTTTTTTACCGTCCGTCAATGACGTTCGGAGATTGGCGAAAATGGTTTCAAAAAGAAAAAACGAATAAACAGAGCGCCTGACAGGAAGCGGAAAGGACCACTTTTTTACGCTCCTGCTCTCGGAACTCGTGCACCGTCCCTTTCTCACTTGGCGCGGGTGCACTCGCGAAGGTGCCGCGTCTACGTATGTGTGCAGCGAACGCCCGTGCGTGTCTGTATGCATGCGAGCGCCCCTGTGCGCATACAGCGCCACCTCGCTAGCCCCGTGACGCGAGACAGTTGGGCGCGTAGACCATTCGGTAATTCCCCTCTCGATATACTCGTATGCGCAAAATTATATCCCGTGTGCTCGCACGATGCAACGAAAACGAGCGCGAAGATTATCTCGCTCCTTATTTTCAATCTGAGAACTCCTTCTCGCTCTCGGTCGTCCATAACCTCGCCCGATCTCGCGCGAACACGCAACGAGAGCTCTGCTCGGGGTGCAGAGTGTGCGCGAGGAGTAAAAAAGTATCGACTTTGCAGGATCTTCGCGCGAAGGATGCCATAGAGAATCTTCGTTGAGCTCGCGAAAAAAAAGAGAGGAAGACTCTCGAGTGCGAAAACTAATGAAAAAGTAGAGGAGAGAAATCGCACGCCAGAAAAGGTGCGTGCTCGGAGTCTCGCCCCCGCCCTTGCATCTCTCCCCGTACGTACTCGGGAATGGCCGTTCCCCCTCCCTACGGCCGTCTGATCTCCCCCCCACCCCACCCCGGATAGCTCCCTCGAGCGTGGACTGCGAGGAGTACACCGGGGAGCAACGAACGAGGAGAAGAGAGCTCTCTCCTCTCCCGTTCTATTCCGTGTACATTTTGGCTCGTGTGTCGAAAAAGGAAGCCCGCGGGGGTTGTGTCCTCGGCGTTGCGCAAAAACCCGTACGAAATATATTCACGCGTTGTGACGCTGGTGTTATTGTGAAGCTCCGACGCGCGTTTGTTTCGCGAAAGCGCGTAAAAAGCGCGTCCGCTCGGTGTTGGAAAAAGTGAAAACGCTCGGGACCGCCGAGTGACGGGAATGACGAATTGCGGCAAACGCCGTGAGAGGGACATTAGCGTACTGTGACGCCGGGACGGAGCCTTAAATATCGATCTTTGCGGGGAAACCGAGCGAGAGAAAGAGAAAACCGCTCGGGAGGGTAAGAGGACGCGCGTGTTTGGCGCCCCCCCCACCCCTCTCCTTCGGTGCGACCTGCGCGTCGCGCGAGTCTACTGAAAAGCGAGATCCGCAGACTGGAGCCACGCTGCTTCTCTCCTTCCGTCTCTTTCTCTCGCTCGAGCCTCTTTCTTCTCTGTTTTTCAGTCTATCCTCGGAGGAAGCGGATCACAGCGAGTACTTTTCACGAACGATCCTAATAACGGTAATAAAGTGCGGGAAAGACGAGTGCTTTTTTTTTACTTTTTCTTCGTTTATCCCTTGTTCGTCTCTCGCTCTCTCTCTCTCGCGGGAGCTTCGCCGATCGGCCGCAGTGGCGAAACGGCAGTGGCGTTAGCCTCGTGCTCTTGTCAATCGAGTCCCGAAGACGTGCGGGAAAACCGCGCCTCGTGGTCCGACGGTTCGCAGCGATCTGATGAAATAAAGGATTAAAAAAAAGAGAGAGAAGTTACAGATGAGAATTCGGATGAGAACTCTCGTCTCCGAGTCTCGATCTGGACGAGAGAATTGACGAGCCGTTGACGAAGGAGGAAACTGAGCGGATTGAAAAGTGAAAAAGTGAAAGAGTGCAAAATCCGAGCGGGAGAAAAAATGTCCTCGCGTTCGAACGACGGGAGATCGATCTCGTGCCGTGGCGAGGCGTCGAAACATGCGCCCGTTTGCGCGATAACGGTCAATCGACGAGCCTCAATATTTACGAGCCGCAAGGGAAAAAATCTCGTCGAGACTCCGGACGACATGTCGGCCGACTTTTTCCCCATGAAAAAAGCTCTTGCCAATTGATAAACTCGAATTGAGATAATAAAATTGATCCTCGGAGCGGGAGAGGTATCAGGCGACATTCCAAGAATGTTGCTCGCTGGAGTAACTCCATTCTCAAAAGCGTCAACTCGATTTGAAAAATAAGAGACTCGTCGACTCCGATCATCGAACGTAACCGGAAAAAAACTTCGATGCTGAACGATCCTTGACGATAGAAACGTCACGAGTGAAGAAATTCTGCCAACCTCGAAAAATCTCGAAAATGAAAAACTCAAAATCCCGATGTAAATAAACGAAAAATTGTGGAATTGACCAAAGAGTTGAATCTCGAGGAATTAGAGAAAAAGGTGCACGTGATAATATGAGAGACGAGGGGGCCGCTTCGCGAACGAACGGCTCGTTGAAAACATAAACAAGCCAAAATGGCGTCGAGTTGAGGACGAGGAAATTCGTAGAAATTCGAAGAGACCGACTGATTGTGATAGTAGAAATAAACAAAATTTAGGCATAACGTGACTGGAGAAGGAATAATCGTAAACAACACGGAGAGAGTCAAACGACAGAGCTCGAAAGGATAAAAAGTGGAAAGAATGGTTTCGACTTACAGCGTGGCGAAAGAGGGCGCTGTTGGGGTCGCGGTCGGTGTGGGAGCGATGCATTGTCTTTTACCCCATTGCGCGGGTGGGCCGCACCATTTGTCACCCCATCCGCAGAATCCAAATCACAATCACGTTCATCCCCACAATCATCAACCACCGCCTCCGTTGAGTCCTCACGGCCACTTGACGCAATTGAACCATCCACAGCATCAGCTAACTATAAACATAAATCATCATCATCATCAGCAACAGCAGCAGCAACAACAGAGCCAGCAATCGCAGCAACAAGCCCAACAGTCGCAACATCAACCTCCCCGGCAGCAACCTCAAAATGAACATCCCGTTGGACCCCAGCAGCATCAACAACAACAACCTCCACCCCCGCAGTATCGCATCGTTGCCACTAACGCTAGTAAGTCTACGGACGAGTTAATGCTTTTTCTTATCTAACTCGTTGGATGATTCATTCGGTCAAACATCATCTCCCAATAGAGGATGCAACACCTTTTAAACGAGTTCGAGATCAATTAAAATTTTGGATGATATATTTTAGATTAAACCGCCAACTTTTGATTGTTATTTAGTTGTTTAGTTACTAACTTTAATAGAAATTTAAATTTAATATCCTTCGTGCTGTGTTTGCTATCTTTTTAATTAACTATTGGGAAATGTTTAATCACCGGGACCGGACATTTACCCCACGTTGTCTCCTCTTCCTTTATTCACGTTTTTATTTATTCTTGTTGCATTTTATTTTACTAAAATTTACTAACTTCTCTTTTTTTTCACGTGCATAGTTAATTATGTTTTGTTGCTTCGTTTCGTTTTACTAAATTTAGTATTATTTTTATCCTTTTTTCTAAATAATTACCTGTTTAGAGTTTGATCTAATTCTCATTCTCATTCAGTTTTAATTCTCATTTTTGATCCCACCGGTTTTCACAACCTTAATTTATTCTTAATTAATATTGTAAAATGATGAATAGATGATTAAAAGTGTTATAGCAATTTGTTGCTCTTCACAGTCAATTCAGTTTTTTAAATGCCAATATAATGACGAATCAATAATTTTCTTAACAAAAAATTAAAAAAATTATTGCAACATCGTTTCTGAACGTCCGCCGTTCTTTTTTATTTTTCTTCAAGTCAATAAACATTCTCCTTCATATAATTTTTTTCATTTATTTTTTGTTCTATTTTTCTTACTGCATCTTCGCTTGTTTTCTTCACGTTTCTGAAATTCATTCACCTGAATGTATAATATACTTTTGCATATTTGATGCAAGAATTCTTTCTCACATGAAAGTTTTAATAACTCTGATTACGAATCTCGTAAGTTTAGTCGAAATATAAATCCTACAAAATTATTTTTAAGGAAAATAAGTTTTTTTCATTGTTTCACTACAATAAAGTAATGCGCATTAAAAAAACAATTGTTCGATATTTTATTAATTTTTTGTTCATGTGATTAATTTAATTGATTTTTGCGTTTTCATGATTTTAATAATTGTGTGCTCATTGAGGAAAAATATTATTGGCAAGAAATAATGTCATTTTGACATTCTTCATAAATTTTTCCTGTCACATTTAGACGAATCCGTTTTATCCTTTATGGTTTTTCGATTTACTTTGCTTCTCGATCACGTTCTTTTTTCCCTCTTTTTTTTCTCCCTCATTAATCGCAACTCCTGACCTACCCCTCGTGAGACCTCGCAGCTATAGACCTTGCATGTTTTCTCATCAACTCAGAGATTGGCACTGTACCAAAAAAAAGAAACTCGTGTCTCCCTTTTCATGAACTCTTTATTAAATGCCCAAGTTAATTTTCTCATAATCAACCACGTACACTTAATAATATTCTTCTTTTAAAAAAACGAAATTTTTTTTGTTCGATTTTACTTAAATTTGATAATGAAATTTTTCATTTATTGACTTAATTTGGGGATTGCCAATATCTGAGATTTTTTTTGCATTTTTTCTGGTTTAATGGACTCCGAAAAAAGTAAAAAAGAAAAAATGAAATAAAAGAATGAACATCCTGCCTGGAAAGACATCTGACCTCGTGATATCTAGCCTTTGCTTTTCCTCTTTGATTCTTCAGAACGTGAGACGGTCAACGGCCGACGTAACCTTCCCGCCGGCATGACACACCAGATCTTGGACTTACGGTGGGCCCGTCACGGAAACTCGCTTCTTTTCCGTTCACCCGGTACGTTAACGCTCATCATCAACAACAGATTATCACTCTCGCCTATTTCTATTCTCTCTCTCTGTCTCTTGCTCTTTTTCTAAACCAACGAGTTGTGAGATTTTCGCTCATGCGACCAACAATTGATCCTGCACGTTTTTTTTATCTCGTTCACGGATCAATTATTTCAAAAAACATTTCTTTGAATCCATCAATTCTAAAAAAGACAAAATATTATTTATTATTGAAATTATTCACATTCAAACAACGATCGAAAAATTAGCTTTGACGATTCGATGTAGATTTTTATTATTTTTTAATGAATTTTATTTATCGTTATTTTTGTAAAAAAAATACAGAGAATATATGTGTCATATTTACTCTGATTTTTATTTTATTTCGTAGAGAACGTCGTCATAGTAATGTCCACTGTGAACAGTGTCTCAAGTGTATTTTTTAGAAAAATTATCCCTTACGGACATTTTGCGTAATTTTTTGTTCTATCTTTCATCCTTCGAGCTCAGTGCATTATTGTTATAATATTATAAAATTCAACTATTGGATTAATTTTTTAATTAAAATTATGAAATTTTGTAAAAAATGGTTGGAAGCGTCTCTGTTAATTTTTAAGTAAATAGTACTTTTTAAATGCTGTATCGATGGTCTTTGAATAAATGATGCTTGTCCAAAGACTCGATTGAGCTCCAAAAAATCAACCAAGTAAACAACAAATTTTGCTCTTCTCTGTCGAAAAAGCGATCTGGCAAGAGAGATGAAGAGTGGAAGGTATTGCCGAATGAATCAACGATCCGTTGACCCAAAAATCCAAAATAAAACACCGCCCTGTGCCAAAAATTTGCCATTGCCTCTTTTTTGGAGAATCGCAATAATGATAACAACGAAAATGAAAAATTGATGAAAAAAGTCCTCCATTGGTCTTAAATTTTTTCGGGACCAAAGAGGGAATGGAATTTAATAGAATAATTAATTTTTCAATAAGAAGAAGCTCGTTTTTATTGTCATCGAAAAATTAATATTTTCTGTCGCTGCTGAAACGAGAAAAAAGGGCAAAAAACTCGAATAGAGGAATTTTAAAGAGTGGAGAATGTGCTCCAGTAGCCAAAGCTTTTCAACGATATGGGTCGATCGATGGTAAACGCGGTCTGCTCCTCGTGCCTGTCCTCAGTCGTCTCTTTCTCTTCGCTTTTCCACGGTAAACGAAGCGCGGAAAAAAAGAGAAGAGAGAAACCCACGTGGACGTGTTATTCTTTCCTCCCTTCCCAGTACAATTAATCCTTTTCGCTTCATCATTTTCCTTTTTTAATTATTCCACGTTTGAAGAATTTTCAACGTGCACTAAAGTACCATTTTTTAATTTATAACAATCTCCTTGATTATTTTTTTTTTCGTGATGGATATTATGTATAGGAACTTTAACGAATGAATTTAATTGAAAAGTTAAGGATGAGCGGTACAATGTTTGACAAAAATGACCTTTTCATAATTGATAAATTAGCCATTGTTTTTTTTTAGAAAGTTGAATTTGATCATTACTTTATTTAGAATGATATTCGGTACTTATGATAGTTATATTATTTATTATTTAAATAATTGAAAAGCAGAGATTTCAGACTAAATAATTCAAACTTGGTTATTAATTTTGTTTATATTTGTTGATTTTACAAAAATATGAACAAGGATTTGTGTTTTGAATGAATTTTAGAAGCAAATTTATGAATTTTACATAAGAGTGAAAGCTCAATTGAACCGACTTTGGAATAAAATATTTTTTTCAACCATTCACAGAGAATCATTTTCAAATTTGAAATTTTCTAAACGCATTTACAATCTGCCAAAATTTCAGCGATCTTTAATGACTTTTAAAAAAGTGTTCATACACATGAAAGAATTTTAAGAAAAAAAACTGTTGAATAATATTTGATCAGCAATTAAAATTAAATACGTTTTTTCGATGAAATGTTGTCGAAAAAATGTACACTAAAAAAATTTATGCAAACTGAGTGTTGAAAAAGGAAAATATTTTGATTGAAAGGGTTTTCAAATTTAAAGAAAATAGGCGAGAATTCGTTTATGCAAAAAAAGGATTCCTAACTTCCGTCTTTGGACTTAGAAGGACTTTGCAGAAGCTTATTAGCGCGAGGCACAAATATGCTCGCGTGTCCATCGGAGTGCGTGACGTAGGCTAGCTATCCAGATACCCTTGCAACCGCGTTAACCACGACACTTGATGTCCGCACAGCTCATACGTCACACCTTTCCCGGATACTTCGATAAAACTCTCACGAGCTTAAAATTTCCGCGACCCTAATGTTTCGTTACGCCAACGAATTTTCTTCGTTGAAAGAAATATGTGAATTAAAAGAAAAACTGATTTTTTAGATTGCAAATAGAAAAATACATTTTTCTCGATTTTTCATTCAACATGACTGCAATTTCTTAGATTAAAAAAAAATCGATATGGCAAATTATATATTTTTCATATTACATCACTCATTACTTTTTTAATTTTTTAAATTGGTAAAAAAAGCTCAACAGGTAAATTATTTTTATTTTGTCTGTTAGTCCTTTTTAATGTCACGTAATGAAAAAAAATAATGGACGTAAGTCATTTTTTAAATTCAACAATAAATGATCTACACACTGAAAATTAGGATATTTTTCCATTTGAATAATTTTCGGTTGGACACGAGGTGATGAATTATGTTTGAGCAGTTGTTCGCGAAGTGGTAACACGGCACAAGGGAATCGAAGTTGTCGGAAGACTCTCCAGTATTCGATAGCGAGGGGCTTCAATAGGAGCAAGTCGTTGACTATCTTGTTGCCGTCCCTTGTTCACCTGAATTCCTCATACTTGTCTGTAAACTCTTTTAACATCTTATATTCGCATATAAACACTTAGAAATTTGAGGAAAGAAATTTACAGACATTAATCTCAAAAAATATTAAAATTATTTTCTGAAATAATTACAATTATTTCAGGAAATCCCAAATTTTATAAGTATTTTTTTTTAATTAAACATTTTCCAAGAAAATCTCGGAAAATTATTTTTTATTGTTAAATGATAATTATTATTAATTTTTATTATTTATTATTAAATAACAATTATAATTATTTCAGGAAATCTGAAATTTTATAAGTATTTTTTAATTTAAAATATTCTAAGAAAATCTAAAAAAATAATTTTGTAAATAATTTTACGTAGAATTCATGACGTCTGTAGACGTCAAAGACCGTCAAATTTGACTAATACGGTAGACGTGTCGTAAAACGAAGCGAAAATATTAGCATATTTTTTGAACGTTACTGTACGCCGGTATACATGTATGTATAGATGCATGCACGCGCTCGCATTTTATTTCGCGATACTTCGTGACCTCCACCTGCGTACGCATTCTCTGTCTCTCTCCCGTTACGTATTTCACGTCAACCCCACTCTCGAATTCCAACCTTTTTATCCTCTCCGTCGTTCGGTTCTCTTCATGTTTTAACGTTTTTTCAACGATTTGCAAGAAATTGCGTCAAAACAGCTAGCCACCATTGCCAATTGTTGGAATCCTCGTGTCTTTTTGCCTCTTGCTGTTTCTATCCCAACGATCGCCGTATCGAGGTCATCACCGAGAGACCGAACGAGTTTTCGATAATTTCATGCCCTCTTTTATAACTATTATTAATTTTCAAATTCAGAATCTTATTCGCGCTATTTTATTCATAACAATCAAAAATATTCAACAGATATAACGCGGTGAAACTTCCAACTCTTAATTCTTACCTCACCATCTAAATCTTCCGATAAATACTCGTAATTAGTAGGCAAATCTAACATGGTGCGGTTAGTACGCGAGCAGCCGGGAGAGGCGCCACTCCTTCGTCACGAGAGTCGATCTCTCTTTGTAGATTCTTTCGCAGACTATTTAAAAAAAGTTATTGTCTCGGACTAAATCGAATTATGCGTCCCTGGAGAGCACGTCCCAACGTTTCATAGACCACGTCAGGCATTTCATTTTTCGCCATATAAAGAATTCGAAATGTTATCCATTTCCATTAGACAGGACATGTACAACATAGTCGAGGGTTTGGATGATGTCTGAATCTTCAGATTGATACGTTCCTGAAAGACGACGGAGCAATTCTCATGGCTCGCTAGTTCCATCGCGGGTTAACGCTCGTGTGCGTGAACGTCGAGACACACGTACACGAGATTGTTCTATGTGTACAAAAGCGTTCGAAGGAGGCGCACGCGCGAGGCTGTCTCTACCGTTAGGCTGTAATCAATGCGTCCGCCGGACGACAGATCGCAGCACTGTGCTGTGCTCACGTTCCCTGCCCACATGTGCAAACATGGCTTCCCGCGATTCATCCTCCTTCCCTTTCAACATATCGTTCGCTCTGTCCGCGGGTTTAATTCGTTGAAATATCGCTCGTAACATCAAAAATTGTTCGAGAATAATTTTCGTTCTCGTTCATTCGTACGGTTATTTATTATTTTTCTCGGTGACGATCGCGGAGTGTGATCTCTCATTTCGAATTACGTTTCCGGGAACACTGGAGAATGTGAAGTCATATCTATAGACTTTTTGTGATAACGCAAGCCCGGACAGCGCGAGAGAGACGAGGAGGCGAAAAAAAACCGTCACGCGGGGAAAATTCACGCTGCTGTTTCCGCGAATTACGTGAACGGCGGACGCTCGCGATCGTCTCGCTCGACGCACGTAACGAGACGTGTGGCAGGATAAACGCCGTTTCTTCGATGTATCGACACGCCGTTTGGTCGTGGTACGATTCACCGGTTCAGATACGGACTCGTTCGTTAACGTCATCGGTTGTCAAGAGTTTTGATACTCATACGGTATTTTGAGAGTTTTATTGTCCTACGAGGGGAGAAAAAGAAATTATTTCTCATCATCGTACGTTGCGCTTTTAACCGCGCAGAAAAAAAGGCGCACGAGGCACAAGTGGTACGTACCCGTACGCTATTGGTCACATCCAACAGATTTTTATCCTCCTTTTTTTTCATTCGCACATTCCGCGCGTTTGCAATATTGCGAAATATCGCTAAATCTCGTCTCGCCGATATTTTATTCTCCTGAATTTCTTACGTCGCTCTTTTCCACTGGAAACGTAAGTAAATACGTTCAATTCGGGTAACATCTGCTCGTGCTATCACATTGCGAAATCTCTCGCGATCGCCTACTTTTTATCCCTTTCTTGATTTTCCTTTTTCTCATTCAATTATTCGATCATCTATCGTTCTTTATTTTGTTTTTTTAATTCTAATTGTTATTCCTGTTGGAAACTTTTATATTTAAGAATTTTCCACAATCAATAATTTTTTTCTCATAAGGCAGATATGACAATGACATGTATATTGAGCATATAGAATATTGTGATTTTTATATAATTGAATAATCGAAGAAAAGTGATGCCAATGTCAGTTCGAAATGTCTTTCTAAACTACTGCGAATCAATCAGGTTAAAAAGTGTACAGTATGTCGAAGGATTATATATTGTTGCTTTTTTTGACATTGTACTTATGGGGATAAATTATTATTTTTGCAGGATCGGAGTTTCATGTACCTGGACAGAACTACGTTGCCCAGCAAGGTGGGCATGTGGGTGGAGGAGGGGGTAGCGTAGGAGTTCCCGGAGGAAGAGGGCCTCCGTCCCTCGGAGGGATACAGACTTTGGGTCAGGCGACGCCTGGTATACAGCCGGGCGGTCCACCCAGCGGACAGCAACAGCCGCCTCAAGCCCAGACACCTGGCGTTCAACAGCAGGCCACCCAAGGACCGGCACCCACGACGACTCCTCCCGTTCATACTCCATCGCCGCAAGAAATGGGAAAGCAGGCTCATCTTCAAGCACAACCGCAGCATCAACAGGTCTACATGTCTAACCAGACAAGACCTATGACGCAGGTTTGTTCCCATAAAATTTTTTCTCACTTCGATTCATTCGCTCTTTCTCATTCTGTTTGTTTGGTACTCATTTATTCTTTTCCATTTTTTTCACGATTCGTTATTATCGTTAGAATCAAAAACAGCATCGATCTGGATGCTTTTCAATGTACTTTCATTTATTTGCAATTGGTAATTTTTATATTTCTACTCATTTGTAAATTTAATAGAGACGAATAAATGAATATGTCTGGATTATTTTACATATGAATACATTCTTATCAGTCATACGATTACAAGACAAAATAGATTATTTTTTTATAATATTTCATTTCTTTCTGTAGGGTTACTTCCAGACCGGACCAAGGCCACAACCTTCGCGAAATCTCGGTCACAGAAATAATCAGGGTGCCAGCGGTACACCGGTCGTCGCAATGCCAGGAGGCGGTGGCGGACAACCGGCAACATTATACCCACATCAGGGTTTGCAGGTACCGCAAGGTACACCGATGTATGACATCCATACCCTGCAACAAGTGCCCGGTCTTCATGCGGCCTCGCATCAACAAGCCATGTATCCACCTGCAAATCTCTTGCAGTTGGTGAGTTTACTTTTTCGGATGGCTCATAAAATTAATTACACTAATATATCCATTGAATAACTGAAGTTTCTCAAATTATTTTCGAAAAATTTCTCCTCAATGAAACTTCTATCCATAAATTAATTATTGAATTTAATTTCCAGTACTCGCCACAGCAGCGACATCAGGCACACCAGGGACAATCTTTTTATTCGCATTATACACCACACACGATCGTGCCAGCGCAAAATATGTACCAATTCCCGCCCGGTCAGGGGCCCCAGCCTTCGAGTAAGTTTTCCATTCAAAAGTCATTATAATAAACAGTTATGTTGCAATTAAAAATAAATATTATTGTTCATTTATCATTCAATTACTTATCCTTGTAAAACTGTCGCAAAATATTAACGGTTTTAAATCATAATCCATACGAGCGTATTTTGACTTTGTATTCCATTCAACAGAAAATTTTTGATTTCGTTTAACAAAGACTTTATGATCTCTGGACTAATTTTTCCAAAATTTGACCTTTTGTAATCCAAATCCATTTAATTCTTCACAATAACTAATTTAATCCTTTTTGGGGAACATTGCAGTTTATTTCCCACCGCCGCCTGCAACTCAGCTCAACATAAGTAGAGCGAGCAATGCGGTCAGCGGGGGAGCTCAACACGTAGGAGGACCGCTGGCCGGTGCCCAAGGAGCTGGTGGTGTACCTCAGGGTGCTCTTCAGCAGCCTTCCCAACAGCCACAGCCAATACCCTCGATGGCGATACCTCTTACTCCGGCTGGTGGGTATTGTGTTTGCATTATATCGTAAGATTCAGGTAAACGAACCCCCTCCCCCCGTTTTACGAAAAAAAAAGTCACAGAAAATCTATAAAGCCAGGCGCATTCTTTGATCTACAATGAGCAAACCTCTTCCGGGGTGGGGATTTAACCTTTTCAGGTATACAAGTTATAAAAATGCATACTTCTTCAAAATATCCTCAGTCTCTCAGAAACTACGGAACGAAGTCTATGCTTCTTCCTTACTCGTTATATTTTTCGATCCTCGTAATTTCTTCATTTCCTTAAATGTTCGTTATTAATAACTCGTACTCTATTTACGATGAAAATATTTTTTATCGTATACCACGGGGTGGGTTTTCAAATACGTGACGCTGTGTTTTTTACATTCATTCAAAGATATTGGCACGTTCTTCAACTCTTGTTATCGTTTTTCCACAGAAGTTTATGCCGGACACAACGGTGGGACGTCAAGCGCAAGCGGGAGTTCGGCGAGACCGTCGATAGGCCCGAGAACTTACGCGATTATGGACATTCGTGATCCGAATACCGGTGACAACATAGCTGCTGATATTTATGGAAACGCCTCGAGCGTCAGTAACACTTCCAGCAATCGCGAAACTCCTCAGGTGAGTTGAACCCGTCCACGTTCTCACTCTGTGTTCGCTGTCAAGAGATATCGTCTCGCAGCGATGATCCAGAGTTAACCGTGCTTCGTTACACTCGGAAATTCGATCGAATCCCGGTCTACCCTGAGCGACAAGGGAACCATTTTCGTCCATAGATAACGATGATTTATTCAAACGATCTTTCGATACGACGTTAACCATTTCGCTTGAACTCTTACCGGTTTACGAATCATTTATTCGCCTCCGAGGTCTCGAGTGTACCGGAAGTGCTATTAACTCAAAGCATCAGCAGTGTGCAAAGAAAAATTCGAGATAATTCGTTGAATTTTCTAGCGAAGAAAAAGCAAGGAAGAAATGATTTAAGATATTATTATACTTGGATATGTAAGGAATTTTCTTTGTGCACTGCACGCGTCGTTAATTTTGCATTCATTTTTATTTTCAACCAAGCATCATAGCACGTTCAAAATGTTCTACCTTGGCCTTTTTTTTCTTTCATCGCCTGAGTTTGTCTGTATAATGAGAAAAGAGGCGAGTGACTTATGATTTGATGAATGGAGGAATTTTTTAGTTGTCGGTGAAATGAAAATCTGTCGAAACCTGTGCGTATCACTCGTCTTTCACAAAGATCTGGTGATTGTTGCAGAATCAGGAATTGGTAGCTGAATTCGCAGCCCGAGTCGCGAAAGCGGCCAGTGAGGAGTCAGAGACGAGTTTGCCGACTTCTGCGGCATCCACATCGGGAGGCTCAACGACGACGACGACAACGTCGACGTCGCACACGGGTTCAACGAGCGTCGCAACCTCGAGCGCATCGCAAGTGTGTCAACCAACAGTGAGTGTTTCCACGAGCGCGAAAGCAACGAGTAAGGAAACGACAATTCAGAGTAACGCCGGAGTGTCCATGACGACAACGACGTCGACGACAACGACGACAACAATGACGACGACGATGACGACGCCTACGACGACGAGCAGCGTGACGTCAAAGCCCCAGAGCTCTTCGAGGATAACGATTACGGCCCCGGTCGCTTCGAGCGCACCGCAGCAGCAGAGCTCGTCAGCTCCACAGGAAGCTGTTTCGCTGAAACCGGAGCCGAAATCCGCTCAGCATGGTAGCGAGGAAGCGTGGCAACAGAGCGTCTCCGTGACGAAACCGAAGCTCGTTTCTTCCGAAGAAGTGCTCAATGTCGCGCCAACAGCGGCTCCTGCCCTAGCAAGCAAGGAAACCGTCTCCTCATCACAGGCTGAGGCTTCGAGCGTTCCCGCCGTTCCCTCTGCAACTGCCTCGGCGATCCTCGAGCCTAAGGAGCCTCCGAAAAGCTCCGCAAACGTTCCTACGTCGGTTAACGCGCCGGCTTCGAGCGCGTCAGCCCCGGCAAATGCTAGCGAAACTCCGACACACCCGTCCAACACTGCCAGTCAAGCGGCTTTCGCTGCCGCAAGTCAAACAAGCTCCGCATCATCGTCAAGTTCCGTTACACCCTCGAGTGCGGCTCCTGCGCCGTCGGCTCCACAGACGACCTCCAGTTTTCCTGGACCGTTGCCGACTCGTCCGCCGCGTTTCGTGATGTACTCCGGACCCGATAGTTCTGCCTTTCCGACTCTCGCCAGCAAGAGCTCGTCGTCTCCACCGCGCAGGAAAAATCAGCCTAGCGCTCCTTCCGCTCCAGCCAATAGTGTGACCGAACCGCCTGCCGGCAAGGAACTCCCGAAGGAGAGAAAAATGAGCGATCGTGGAACCTCCAGAGGAACCACTCCAACTCCCGCGCACAACCAGACCGAGCATCACCAGAGATCCAACGGCGAGACCGCTCTCGATAAGACTGAAATCACTAGTGATATCAAAACAGCTCCCGATCATCATTATCAAAAGAGTAACGATGGTGAGTACACTATTTCCCTCTTCTTTTCAATTTTTAAATCTTACTCTTTTAGTTTCTAACAATATCTTGCTTAATATTTGTGATCCAACGCCTTTCCTCGCTCTCCTCAATTTTTTTCTTTTCAATTAAAATCCTCGGGGTCACGGTGTCAAGCGCGAATATCTCTCGTTTGCACTTTGCGCCCAGATCTAAGCTGGGAAATCTTTCTAGTTCTATTTCCACTGGTGTTTCAATTCGAGCCTCCAGGAATTTTGAATAAATCTTTAATTCGAATTTCTATCGTTTCCACATAAAGAAAAAAACGTCAATTATTTTTTAAATTAAAAAACATATATTTTAATGCAACATTCAACGATTTAATTGCATCGTACATATTTTTTTACAATAGATTCGTAATTTTCCAATTACTTGAAATTTGTTGTCTTTGTGGAGTTCAGGATCGTCCCTCGGCTTTTTTTTGCCTCGTAGAACTTTGGATCGTCCTTTTATTCGACATTGTTTACAATTGGGAACGCTCTGTGTTTCGAATTCCGAGTTCTGTGAGAAAATCGCCAGTTGTCCGGCGTACACGCGTCGCGCTCGCCGGCTAATTTTAATGAACGCAAAACTCAATCGAAGTGGTGAAAATCATACAAATCATATTCACTGCCGTTACTTTTCTCCATTTATTTATTTCGCGTTTTCGTATTCATCGTCAAATTTCGTAACGTGATCACATTTTCAGTTTGTCTATTTTTTTTTGTTTTGCATCGTTGACTTAAAATCCATTTTTCGAAAAGTTTCGTCAAACATTTGTGAAGAATTATCAGGATGAAATGACAATTTCCTTCAACAGGCTTGACAGAAAATTTGTAAAATTCATCGCGAGAAAGTGATTTTTGGGAACTCGGACAACTTTTTTTTTCAAACGGCAAATGAGCCACCGTGCAAAAAGTTTTCGTAGGGATTTCGAAAATGTTCTATTTCTCATTGTCGTGACAACGTATATACCGTGACGTGCGAAATTTGTCTGCCTTTTGTAAACACGTGCGAACTCGAGAGCTTCGGCGTTCTCGTCATCACGTAATACAAAATGGTGAAGAACAAACCCGGTGAGTCGAGACGAAACTCTCATTTTCAACCTACTGGGATTTTTTCCCTACACACTTTTCCTCGTATATTTTCTCAAGGCGATCGAAGGACAAGAAACTAAAAAAATTACAAAATTAATTTGTGAAAAACTTCTTCAATTATAGTCAAATTTTTTGACCCCTTGAATCGAAAAAATTGTTCAATATTTTTCTCTTTATCAGTTTTCGTTGAATAGGACATTATATAATTTATTTTTATTCTATTCGTACTGAAAAAAGGTCACTGCAATTGTATTGTTGGAAGAACAATGGACGAATCGACTTTCAACTATTTTTGAACACAGTTGAAAAATTCGGGAATTATTGTTACATAATTGAGTATTAGCGGCTAATTGGATTATGCTTGGAAAAAAATTGTGAAAAGTTCCAGAAATTAAAAAAAAAAATTATTCAGCTTCAATTATTTTCAATTAATAATTTTGACACGGAAAAGCCCATATAGTTCTCCTCAATGTCGAAATGTCCTGGTCGACGTTGGATTTTATCATGTGGGCGTAATTCTACTTTCATTCCCAGACAGTCAACCTCTCACGCCTGTTCCATTTTTTCTTCGAATTTTTGTGCTCCGCTCCCCTCTCGATGCAACCGTTGAACCAAAGCGTCTCGAGATCTCGTCAGTTAGGATTTTTTTTTAAATTTCTTTATTTGCGAGAACTATTGCCGAATTTGTTCTTCCATCGGCGAACGGTCGAATTCACCGCGACGAGAGAGATTCCCCGAAAGGCTGGAACGATCCGATATAGCACGAGGTTATTAGGAAGACGCACGGCGGGGTTCAGGGAGGGGAGGGGGCGAGACTAGCGCTGCTACGGCGCAGTGACGTCATCAGCCGGTTAAGAACTTTCATCGGCTCTCGCGGCGCGGGGAGCGTGCATGACGCGAGGTGCGCGATGTGTGGCACGGACGATGCGCGACGTAGCTGCGCACGCGATTGCCTCTACGGAGCTAATCACTACGATCCTTCGTCTTCTCCCATCCTCGAAAAGGAAACGGATCAGGATGAAGGCACATAGCTATCGATTCTACTTTTATTTTCAATACTGAGGAGAAAATAACGAAATCGCACCCTCCGTTCCTGTCGTTGCGCTGATTTTTTTCTCGTTCTTTCAAACGACCTTTATCGTCGAACTCTTGAGAATTATGAAACGCCCGAAGCCCCGACATTCCTCGAGATGTCGAGCTTCAAAGAAAGATTGAATATTTCGATGTAAGTCTGATTGATCGATAAGTAAGAGTGTAAGAAGCAGAATTTTTAAAAAAATGCTCGAACGTTCCTGATGAATGATTTCTGCAACGAATAAGAACGGAACTTTCCGATGTTTGACGAAGCTCGATTCCGGTCATTCGCTCACAGACAGCGCTGCGGTCGGACCGGATAGGGGAGGGGAACGACAGTGGCGCTCGAGGTTTCGCCCGTCTCGCCGGCCGTAACGAAAAAGCCTCAAAAGCCAGCACGTGCTGTGCTGGCCGGTTCGTAATTACTCGTCGTCTCGTGTCGTTCTAAAAATTTGCTCTCTCAATCTCTTTTTTTTAATCGATTATTTTAACGATAAAGCTTAATCTCGCTAAGTACATTTTTTTCGAAACACGTACAGACTTATCGAACGTTATTTATATAATTAAATCATTCTCGAGTTACGGTTGAGAATTCTGCACGACTGTTAGGCTTAACCACATTTTTTTTCTCATCACGTTCTCACGAGTAATTCACCAGTCGTGTATCCAGTCATTGTACATAACATTTTTTTATACACTTATACATTTTATGTTTTATTCAATACTCAAATTTACAACTATTTATACCAGAATTGTACATAAATTACGAGACGACGATTTTTAGTCATTTTTAACGTTATTTCGAATACACTCTTTTACGCTTTTACACGCGATTTTTTACGTATCGTCAACATTTTTTTAATCGTACCAATACCGCGTGTACTCGTTTTTGACGAAAGTATTAAAAAAAATTGAAAAATGAAGTGTTGCGGTGAATTTCGCTTCGGGGAAGGATGCCCTCGTCTCATTATGTATGTATGTAATTTTATGGATTTATTATATTTTTTATTTTATAATTTCTCCGTTATCGCCTTTTTTGAGGAAAATCTTATTCATTGGAATGCTTCGGAGAACGTCAACGTTGACGGTGAACGAAATTTTCCACCGCGCAACGTGGTCGGTAGACATCTTGAATTCCAGGAGGGTTTCCGTTTCCCGTTAACACGCCCGTGCGCTTCGGCAATGATTTTTCGCTCCGACTTTCTTACCGTGCTCCCAAATATTTAAATGTTTTTCGTTTTTTTTCACTAATTATTCTTACGCTTCGTATTCATTTTTTATCAATCGGCAAATTTATTTTATTGGACTTTTTTTTTCTTCCTCGTGCTAAGAAATTCTGCACTTGTTATCCAATATGGTTGCCATCGTTTGAGGAGCCATGTGCTTCCATTGCACATTTTACACCTAATTTTGTCTTCGATTCCTCAATTCAGTCTTCAGTCTTAACTTGAAATTTTATTTAATTCAATTTTAATTAAAAATATATTCATTGATTTTTTCTAATTATAACTTTTTTTAAAAATACTTTGTATAAATTTGATTTTATTTATAATTTATAGTTCAATTATTCATAAAATCGTTTTGTTGAACCGAAAATGGGATTTTAACATAGAAAAGATTTAAGGTGGGACGTGGAGCAATTCTCGAATTTTCGAATCAACGAGGCGAACGAGGAGACCGAAATGGTGGGCTGGAGCACGTTTTCTTCACGTGCTCATTCTCCCGACGATAATTTCATGTCGGTGAAAAAACAAAATTGGTCGACCGGGACGATGAAAGATTTATCATTTTTCTCGATCGATTGATTTCTATTTTTATTTTTGTTCTGATTTCGTCCAAAATTTGAACATATGGTTAGGATAATCACGTGATGACTGAGAACGGTTCTCGGGCATCCCTGTAGGTTAAATAAAAGAATGGTCGCCATGTTGGCTGTCTCGTGGGCCTTGCGCCCGTTTGAGAATGCGGTCAGACCTGCTTCGGTCTCTTGTTCCTTTTCCTTCTTTTTTTTTCTTTTTTCTTCCTCTCCTGCCTTCTTTTTCGTCTCTCTGTCTCGCACTCTTTCCCACGTGGGTACCTTTCTCCGCGTCTACCTGATTTTACCATCGACTTTCGATATCGAGACGATCGTCTGGTTGCATTTTTATCACCAAATTTTATACGATTTAGAGAGGATTTTTCTCTTCATTTATTTTTTCGGATCAATGGATTTTTTATTTTCTTTTCTTCAATTTTACAGTCTTTGTTTAATTTTTTATCTTGAACATTCAATATTTTATATTTTTAACTTTTTTTCTAATATTTGAGAATTAGTGTTCATGTCGATATTTGGAGAAAAATAAAGTTGAACGGTCAACATTTTATATTTTTAACTTTTTTTTTCTAATGTTCGAGAATTAGTGTTCATGTCGATATTTGGTGAAAAATAAAGTGGAGTGTTAATTTAGGCAACTCCAAATACAGAATGAATCACCGTGGGGGTTTATGGGGTCAGTTTTTTATTCTCAAGGTCGTAAATTGATTATCTTGAATGGAAAAAAATAAATCTTGAAGTAATTTTTTTGAAAAAGTATAAATAATTTTTTTATACGAATTTTTCATTTTTTAAATAGTTCATTTACAATTAAGGAAACGTTTAATACAGGAATAATTAGATTGATTTTCTTGAAGGTTCCGTGCAACTGATTCAAACTGACGATAAAGCAATAAACTTTACAATTCATTGAATAAATTACAAGATCTCGGATCCGGTCTCTTTTCTTCTCTCAAGTCTTTCTGTCTCATGCAAGGTCGTTTAATGAAAGTCATTTTCAAGGAAGGCGGAATGTTGCAACTTTCGTTTCAGAAATCAACGTCACTGGACATTTTCATGAAAAATTTCCAGTAAAACAAATTTCAAAGTTTTTAATGAATATTTCTCACTCTTATTTTTGCTCATTATTGCCAGAATGTTTTAACTGACGATAATATATTTATTTTACTCGTCAATTGATGCAATTGAATGCCGTCATTAAAAAGAACAATATTTGCCAGTCACTTTTAACGATTCGTGTTGAATAATTGGGAATATTCCTCGCAGGTGTTTTTTTACATTTTTATCAAAGTTTACTCAGCTCTTGGCTGGCTTGAATCAGAGAAAGTACGAAGGACAAAGCGACCGAAGAGAAACATGTATGGCTTTTTCTGATTAAAGTTTGAACGATTGAATTCACGTCCGAATTTTAACTAAAAACTCTAATTAAAATTTTTTTTGGAGCATTATTTTGGAAAAAAAATTTTATTTTTTTGATTCTCGCGATTTTTTTTATACAACGATGATTAAAAAAATAGATAAAAATTCAAAATGTGAGAAAAAAATCTCGTTTGTCGCGATCGCCAGTCACCTCGACCCCTTTCCATTAAATTCTTGCTCAATCGTTTCGCTGCGCACGAACGCGTGAATGTATTTCGCGCACCGCTTTCGCACGTTCCTTGCGCGAAAAATGTCCAGATCGAGTGAATCGGG
Source organism: Cremastinae sp. B BG-2022a (assembly GCA_030522605.1). NCBI lineage: Eukaryota > Metazoa > Arthropoda > Insecta > Hymenoptera > Ichneumonidae > Cremastinae sp. B BG-2022a. The sequence continues at coordinate 38,467 of JAPYYX010000379.1, read as the reverse complement.
CGTTGCGATTTTGGCCTGAACTCCGCTCTCTCGAAAGTACTCCGATTAATTTTTAGCATTTTTTAATTCAACTCATTGCGTAACGTACGCTTATTGGATTGGAATTTGAAAATAGTCGAGTCCATATGGCCAACGTTTATTATTTTTTTCGTCCTTTTTCTTCAAAAATACATTCAACCTTTAAAATAAAAAAATATAAAATATTTTAAATAAAACACTCCCATTTATTTTTTGGAACATTTTTTTATTTACATTAACATAATTTTAATATAACAGACTTGGGAAAATTATTTTTGATTTAAAATTTAATTTAACTAATTAAAATTACTGTTGGTCAGGTCAAAAATATGTTGTCAAATTTTTTCTTCACACTTGACACTTTTTTGACACTCACGATCGATTAATGCAGTCGCGCGCCACCCGAGCGTCCTTTTCCATAGAACGAAATGTCAAAATCAGTTGAATTTTTCTAACCAATAATTCGATCCGAGAGAAATCTCAAACGACGAAAAAAGTCACGAATTTTAATCAAGCAAATATCGAAGGAGCGAGAAAAATCGTAAATATCGAAGATAATATTGATCCTCGCAATTTCGGAATTTTGACAGCGAGGAAAAGTGACAGAAAAGTTGAAAAACTCTCTCAGCGAGTCGAACAGTCTTTCAAGAAAGAAAAGGAAAAATCGAATACATCAAAATTGAAAAATAATTCGAAAAATCGTCCACAAAGGCTGGTCACAAAAAAAGTGCTCTTCCGCTCGTTTTTCGTTGCTCTCTCGGCTCGTTTCGGCGATATCCTCGCCCGACGAGGAATCTCCAATGCGCGTGCTCGTCTCTCCCGTTCGACGAGAACTAATTTAAGATATTGTACGCCGTGTGCCCTCTTCTCTCTTCCTCGTGCTCGTCGTCTCTGAGGCACTCTCGCTTTGCGCCAGTTTGCAAGTTAAAATAGACACGTGAAAGTCGCGCTTATATTTCACGCGTTTTCCGACCCCGCAAGTTATCTCGGCAACAATTTTTGTTTCGCTTTCTCGAATTTCATCGAGCTTCGAGAAGAGCCGAGTCCCCAAAAAGGAAGAGCGAATTTGAACGAGAGTTCAAAAAACGAAGTAGATAAAATATTCCAGATTCGACGACGGATCTACCCTGGAATTATTTTCAGACTCTCTCTCTCCGTTTACAAAAAAAAAATTCTCTTCTCTCCTTCGAGGGATTCAGAGAATAAAACCTGGGTAGGAAAAGTCAGGTGAAAAAAGAAGAATCAAAGCCAGATCGACCGTTGGCAAGCAATCACGATGCTCGTATAAATAAATTCTGAATCAGTGCAGCTGTGATCTTGTCGTGTAATTCGCCAGTGATTCGCTCATCCGTGCTTGCTCGGTCTATCCTGAAATCCGAGCTAGGGAAAGTCAAGAGAAAGAGAGTCGAGAAAGAGGGAAAAGGAACGAGAGGACTTTCAGGAGTTCTTCTCCTCGTCCGAGGAACGAGAACGATGAAGAGAGCCCGAGACCTCTCATGAGCTCGGGAGGTAGAAAAAAAGTCCAAGAAAGACGTAACAAAGTGTCATTGGAATCCATGAGAAGCGACGATGAGCGAACGAAGAAAAAATTCAACCGGACGGGCGCAGAGTAGTTCGAGATCGAGAAGTCGCAATCGACGTGGATCTCGAGATCATGGTACTGGTTTTTTTTTTCCTCCTCGCAGGGATAACTTTCCGTTGGAGAAAATTTTTTTTTACTTTATAATCGAGATTTTAAATAATATTTTCGGGACTCGCAGGCAGTCGAGGGAACACGGTGTGTCGTGTCGCTTCCACGAGTTTGAGTTAAAAGTCATCCGCTGAGTATGCCTACGGGCCGGTGTCTAAAATTATCTCTGCCCTGAGAAGGGGACCGGCCGGTATACTCAATTTTCTTCACAATTCCCGAGAATTCTTTTTCCTTCGAGCCTTGTGGATTATTGTACCAATATTGCAAATTCTCGGATATCGTGTGGACATTTTAGTGTATTTTTTCAGCAACTTCACATCCCTCTCATTCCTTTTTCCTATCCATTATTTTCAGCAATTTTTAGAAATGTTTGTGCACTTCTTTTTTTCCTGGTTTTCACGTGGATTATTTTATCGTTGCTGAATCTAAATTTGTAAAAAATTTTCATTGTTTTTTACAAATTGTACGTGAATCCCTCATTACATCAATTCTGTACATTTCATATAAATATTACAATTACAATTGAAAAATCTTTTTGAAAGATTATAAATAAATGATGCTAATGTTAATTTTTTTTTTCTGATCCAGGTAAAGCTATGCAGAAACAGAAAAATAAGAATAAAACGAAGCGCAACGATCTTAATCGGAAGGGAGCGGAGAAAGAGGGGACGGACATGGATGCCTTCGTGAATCCAGTCGCGGTTCCGAAACCGGAAGGAGGAAAGACACAGTCGCAGAACCAGCAACAGGACAATAGAGGGCAGTCGGCGCAATTGCCGCCACCGGTGCCATTAACGGGTAAAGAGGATGACGTCGAGGCTCGCGATACGCCAAAGGTAGCGAAGGATCGCGAGAACAATGAGACAAAAATCGAGACGAGTGGCGAGGTTGAGTCGGAAAAGAAGTCCATGAGCGCGAGCATGTCCGATGCGACGAGGGAAAACGTCTCGACCCCAGCTGTTGCTGAGCCAACTCTCATAATCGACGAAACGCAGCAGCAACAGAACAACAGGGAGACCGCGGTCAAAGAGGCGACACCCTCGCTCGAGGAGAATGAAAATTCGAATCAAGGGGTGTGCAATTTAACCTCGAAGACTCTCTCGAACGACGTTATCGAGCGTGCCAAGCCCGAAGACGAGATCGATGTGGAGACGATCGTAGCTCAGAAGAATGAGGAAAACGCCAAAGTCTCAGCTCTTCACGCAACTGCCAATGAGAAAAAGGATTCCGAGAATTCTGTCATAGAGAAGCAGGACGAGAATGAGGCTCCCAATGAGAATGATTCCACGAAAAGTCAGCCGCGTTTGAAATACGCGTACGAAGAGAATCAGTGGAGCCCCAGGAATGTCACTGGTAAAAAAGAGTACGGACGCGATTTTCTTATGAGATTGCAGGACGATCCGATGAGTCGACTCCCGCCCCGATATTTGCCAGAAATGGAGGTTGTGCTCAAAGAGTGTGCAAAGGTTATTATTTTTTCTTCTATCCTCATTGTCTTCGATCTTTCAAAACTTTTTTTCACTTATATTTTTTCCTTTTTTTTCTATTGCAGAGTCGTAGCACCGAATTTAGGTCATTCAAGGATACGAATCCAAGCAGACAAGAAGCGCTGCTCCCTGGCTTCGCAAGATCCACTCCCAATACGAAAATGGTACAATCATTTTCTATTTCATTTCGATTTTTCAATAAGTCTCGCTCACATGATGCTTCATTTTTATAAATGAAAGTAGTGGACTGAAAGTTTTTTGACAGACACATTAATTTACTGATTTCTTTACAATTGTTATTTTTCAATTTATTCGAAAAAAAGAAACAAGTTTATAATTCAAAATATTCGTTTCAGCCCATTGTATCGAAGAAGAGTTATCAAGGTAAATCGAAGGTAGCGAAATCAAATTTGATTCATATGTCGATATCGGTTCGCGAAGACGTTAAACTTCGAGAGACGGAGAACGCGTGGCGACCGGCACGTATGAAAGCACCTTCTGGCGAGGAGGACGTTAAGACGACGCAACTTTATAAGAAAGTTCGAAGTGTACTGAACAAACTGACTCCAGAGAAATTCGATACTTTGGTGTCACAGGTTAGGAGTCTGGAAATTGATACGCAAGAGAAACTGCAAGGTGTCATAGACTTGGTCTTTGAAAAGGTAAGTCCTGGCTATTTTTTCTTTCTCTGCTGTCAAATATTCATAACAATTACAAAAAAGTAGTCATCCAATCAATAACAGTTTTCACGAAACGAATTATTCTCAATTGTCTCTCTCACGCATGCAACTACGAATCTCCATAATGACTTTTTTTCGTTCTTTCAAGGCTGTTGACGAACCAAATTTCTCCGTCGCGTACGCACTTATGTGCAAGGAGCTCGGCATGATAAAGGTCAAGAGTGACAGAAAGAGGTCTGACTCTGCCGATGATGATAATAAAGATCAACCTAAAGGACCACAGTCAGCCTCAGAACACGACTTCCGTAAATTGATTATAGAACGTTGTCAAGCGCAATTCCAAAAAAATAACGAGTACGAGGAATCGAGAGTGGTTAAAGTAAAAGAAATCGAAGAGTGCACAGACCAGGTTAGTAGCACTCATTATTGAATGATTTTTTAATATATTTTTTGGTTGATAGCAATAATTTATTAATGTTTTTTTTAACAGGAGAAAAAGAAAGATCTCCAATTGGTACTCGAAGAGTACGATCGCCGAGCTCGCGTGCGATCCGTCGGTAACATTAGGCAAGTATTTCATTAATTGAAACTGAAATTTTTACATTCACCACAGTCACTAATATCAGTAATAACATTTTATTCATTCAATTTGCAGGTTTATCGGCGAGCTGTTCAAGAAACAGATGCTCACATCGAAGATTATGTTCTTCTGCATAACTCACCTACTAGGAAATCCCGACGAAGAGAATCTCGAATGTTTGTGTAAATTATTGACGACAGTCGGCAAAGTTCTCGACACGCGAAAGAGCCAGCCGGATTATCTGGATTCATGTTTCGCCCAGCTGGCTGATATGGCGGGAAAAAAGAATACGGGGAAGAAGATTAGCTCGAGAATACGTTTCATGATGCAGGACGTCATTGACTTGAGAGCCAATCAGTGGGTACCCAGACGAGACGAGAACAAACCCAAGACGATGGATCAAATCCAGAAAGAGGCGGAGTGCGAACGTTTGGAAGTCCAGTTGAACACTACGCCAATAAGTACACCTAGAAAGGACGATCGGACTGCCGATAGAAGAAGAAATCGTGCGTGATATTCACTACTTATTATTTTCCACATATTGTTGTTGAGGTTACGGTTTATGCCAAATTTGAATTTATGATTTTTCCATCGTACACGAAATTCTGAAGATATTTCTATAATGTTTTTAAGCTGATCAATCGTGGGTGATCTAGATTAATATTATTTACTTTTTTTGCAAAGGTGGTGGAAACTCTATGGAGGAAGGTGGCTGGAGTCAACCTGTTGGCAAGACCAGACAAACTTATGCCGTAGAAACCGCTAAATTAAATACAAAAGCTGTGAGTATTAATTTCTTTTTTTATCGGAAAACTTATTGAAATCTTTTTTTTCCGGAAGACTCATCACAATTTGTTATTTCTATTCCAGCCTCCACCGGATCAAACGAGATTTGGAAACAAGAGCGCCTACGCATGGGGCGCACAGCATTTGGTTTCCAAGACGAATAAATACGCTCTTCTTAACGATGTTCCTGGAGATTTGGATAAACGGCCCCCTATTCAAGTTTCTGGGTGAGAATTGATAGAATTATAATTTATCTACCAAATAGTACATTTTATTAGGCCAAATATTTTTTATGATGATATATTAAATCAGACTAGAGTTTCTGATTCTTCTAAAACTACTATGATTATTAGTAAACGTTCTGATGCATTAGTTCAAAAGTTAATTAATTCAGGGTCATGGAATACGAATATACATGAGCATTGTTTTTTCCATAGATCGAGATCCACAGGACCGAGAGAGTATTCTCGAACGGAGTATAAACCTGAGTGGGGTAAGCTTATTGATTATATTTCCGTTAACATTTCTTTATTCCAAAAACAATAAACATTTTTAACATGATGACAAATTCCGATAAAAAATAAATCTCAATAAATAGAAGAGGTTGATGCTTGTTTGCCAAAAGGATACTGAAAATACTGGATTTTCCAAATTTTTAACTTCAAAAGCTCTTCGTCGGTCAAATTGAAATTGAAATTTTCATTTGCTTACAGAGAACAAGAGTATGCGATTGGGCAACATGCACATAGAAGGTGGACGAAGTCAAAGTATAACGATACCAGCCGCACCTTCTATGAAGATGAAGCCACAATTCACGTCGATTCCTGCTCCTGGTAACACTGGCAGCTTCAGCAGTACTAGTAGCAATAGTAATAGGCCCCGGAAAACCGAGGACGAACTTAGACGCGTGATTAAATCGATGACGGATGATGCATCCTGCGAAACGAACCTCAACTCTTTCATACAAGTAAGTTTTCATTTATTTTCTTCGAAGGTGCATGACTACATTTACTCCGAAATAATTTTTTGAACCTACAAGGCACGTTCCTTAGATCCATCTCTGACGTTTTTTGAGAGATGCTTGAGTCATTGACGTGCTATAATAGGCAAGATCTTCTTCTCGATTGTCCGATCTCAGTGTCTGATTAATGGCAGAATTTCGAATGTGCTGACATTTTTAATTTCGACTATGAGCTAATCGAAAAGCGGACATACGCCCAATTTTTTCAATCCGATGTAAAAACCAATTGGAATTTTGTTAATTGTATTTTCTTTAATTGCAGAATACATTGGAGCAATTCCATGAAAACTTCGACAAATCGTCATACGAGTTGTTTGTCCGTGAATTCATCAATGGTGTACTTGACAAAACTGCCCATTTGCGTCGACAACTCTCCGAATTATTCAGCTACATGGTCAAGCAAAATGTTCTCCCACTCTCGCTGATCCAGTCTGAGTAAGTTTGTCACTTATCTTGACACATTTAAGAATTTCATATTAGTATTTCAAAATGATGATAAATTCGATAAACTAGAGAAAAGTCTCATAATTAGAGATTTTGTGTTGCTCAGCCAAAAGGATACTGAATTGCTATTTGTTTATGTTATGATTAATATCATATAACACACAAATACTATAACACGGTCTTTGATTTTAGACTTGAAAAAGTCCTGGAGACCGCGGACGACCTAGTCATTGACATACCTAAAATTTGGACGTACTTCGCCGAGTTACTGGGTAAGTTTTATACCATGATAGCTTTTTCTTGTTGTAGACAGCTTGAGATTGCAAATGATGACATAATTATACCATAGGTTCAAAAACAATGCTGGCTATATAAGCTCAACAGGCCTGAGAAATAAAAAAATCTTTATTAAACGTTTGAAAAACTGTCGTCAAAGCTACATGAGTTTTGTTTTCTATTTTGCAGAGAGGATGGTAGTATCGAATACTCATCCTCTTGCCGAGATGAAGACCACCGCAGCTGTTCTCAAAAATATGGGCAGAGGTGGCGGCAAACTGTTGGGCGAGTTACTTGCCAATCTTGTTAGAGATCAAGGACCCAAGTGGGTTAAAGAAAAATGGGACCAAAGTAGACTCCAGTGGAGCGACGTCACGGACACGAGGTTGGAGAACGTCGACGACATAATTAAAAAATATGTAAGTTTATTTTTTTAAAGTTTTACGTAATGAGGTCCTCAACATTAAATATAAATTCTTTTTTATTAATGACTCCGAAACAAGGAGGTTTATCTTTTATAATATTTTATAACATTTTCCAAATTTTTATTCAAATTGATTTGAAACATTATTTTATTGCAGAACTTGGAGTTCCTTAATGGCGATGGTAAGGGTGCGGTCATCAATTCTGCGGGTAGTCAATTAACAAACGACCAGATTGAAAATCATCTCGTGAAATCCATGCGTACTTGCAATTTTGATCAAATCTGCGATTGGATACTTGTAAGTGTTTGAAAAAATCGTATCGCCATTCTCATATTTGTTAATGTTTCAAGAACATATCTTTATTTACAATCATTTCCATTTTTTAGGGAAACGTTAAGAACACATCGGATCCACAATTCATCAGAGCTCTAATGACTGCGATTCTCCGTGTAACAGTTGGTACGTAAATTAACGCCAAACGATCCTTTCAATTGACTTATTCTCAACAAACATGGCGAATATTCATGGTTATTTTATTTACAGAGGAACGCCATGCAGTTTTGAAGCTGAACGAGAATAATTTCAAAAATCTTCAAAATCTCATAAAGCGTTTCATCGATGCCTCCGCCGAATTGGAATTACAGTGTCTGTACGCCATTCAGGCATATAATTATAAATTGGAGCATCCTCCAGGTAAGAACAATAATCACAGTCCGGTTCACATTGATTTTTTTCTGCAAATTATTAACTCTCTTGTACGTTCCGCTAAAACAAGAATGAAATCGTAGAACTAATGATTAATTCTTCCAAATGTAGGTTTGATGTTTTCCATACTGACGTCGCTGCAGCAGAACGACATTCTATCGGACGAAGCATTCCTCACGTGGGAATCGCACACGGCCGAGTATCCGGGTCATGCGGTAGCAATAAAGGGATTAACGTCATTCTTCACTGGCTTACGAGAGCCCGATAGTGACGATGCGTGAGGAACGTACTCCGGTGGATCTGCACGATATTTGTTTGGTCGGAAACGTTGGACTCGTAGTTAAGGACGAACGGTTTGTGGAAACGTTGATTGAAGCAAAAAAAAGTTGATGGAAGCGAAGAACCGTGTATATGAGAAAAAATGAACGAATTTTTCATCCAATTTCTTGTGAAGAAGATTTATGTATTATAGTATCGGGGGTGAAGGAGGGTGAACAGTGGCGAAAAATGAGCGTCTGCGCCCGAGGGAGAAGTGATCTTTGTGAATTACAAAAACTATTTCAAACAAGTGATTTGCAAAATAGTGAGCGAATGGAATAACGAAACGAGGTGAAAAAAACAAATAATAATAAAATAAAAGAACAGAATACGAAAATAATGATTACGGTACATCACAAAATGGCCGTATTTGAGATATGCTCTAATGAAAATGAAGATTAAATATTAATTATGATACAGAATTAAATACAAAATAATATTATTATATATAATTCACTTAAAAAATGGTTTAAAGTTTAAATAAAGCAGAAACAACAACAAGATATGCTCCATGGCCGAAGACATTGTTTTTTTTGTTCATGTCACGTGCCTTCAACGCGAGACATCGAGAGACCGTCGTGGAGCATGAAAACTAGCGCGCCTGAAATAATCGTTGACAGTTTTCTTTCCGTTCATGGCGAATTTCTTACTTCACATCGGGACGGGGGAGGCGCAGCGTGAGATCACGCGTGCACGCATCCATACACGCAGACGACTCCGGTGCAAGTCCGTCGAGCGCACGGCACTTTAATATCAGCATGAAGCATCCTCAGCAACCTCGCGCTATCATCACAACCGAACTAAATAAATCGATGACGTACTAGATAACAACAAAAGTCCAAAAAGTGACGAAAAAAAAAGAGAAACGAAATCCGATCGTTTTTTTCCCGAAATGCGCTTTAATTACGATTAAGAAATAACGAGGAAACCTTAGAGCATCCGGATATTTTCACGTGCTAAATTGTACGACGCGTAAACGATATTCATGAACAAAAGATACCGCACTACGAAAAAACGAGAACGCATCTAGAAAATCTATAAATACATGTAACAAAGCGAAACAAAAACAAAAAAAAATCACATCGCATATACTGTTGACAAGCAAGTCTGAGAGAGCGAAGGTTCTTCCTACTACTGTTAACGATGATAAAAATAGAAGGAGAAAAACGTGAATTATTTATAATATTGCGAAATAAAATCCTGGGTAAAAATATATATGCATATATATAAATAATTATATATGTACATATATAAACATAAACATGAACTGCATTACGAGGAAATAATAAAAGCGTTCGTTACTCATGCGTGTGCGAATTTGCGCAAGAATAACGAGACAGGAGAAAAAATAAAAAATTGCAAAAAAAAATGAAAAGAGAAATTAGGGAGCGGGAGATTGAGGAAAAGAGGAAGCTGATTTTTTGTAGTTAAGCACGCTATTTAAAAAAAAATAGAAGATGAAAGATTATACAAATGGTGTGCTTTATCAAGGCGTTACTATTTTTTAATAATTACTAGCTATTTATAATCAACAGTGATTACGGGACGAATGCGAAGCGAGTGCGAGATCGAATAAATGCGCCAAGCGACTGCGGAGTGTACGGATTAATAAACAAAATAAATAAACAAGAATAAAAAGTAATCGTTGAGTGCGTGCTTGCGCGATAATCACGTGGCAGGTACGCGATAGCTAATTGATTGCGAAAACGGGTGGGGAAAAACGAAGAGACGTTAAAAAAAAGAACTGAGGAAGAGAGAAGCGCGAACGGAAGAGAGAGCGAAACCGCAGGTACCCCGAATTGAAAGAAGAAATAATTTTTTCTCGGATTTTTTTCAATTTGTACAGGCGATATTTATATTTGTGAGAAGAGGGAAAATGATACGACTCCGTTCGAGCGAAACTGAGCCTTGTTTTTTTTTTTTTTTTTTTTTTTTTTTTGTCACGTTTGCAAAAGAAGTCTCCGAGTGCCTCGAGAGAAGTGATCGCGTCGATTCTCTCTTTCTCGGCTTTTGAAAAAATGCGGAAAATTAGAGGAAAAAAAGAAACGAGGAGAAAGACATCGGGCGAGGTACGTGGGAGGCCTATACATAAATTCACATGTAAATAATTGAACGAGCGTCGCGGACGAAGAAATTGTAACGTCAATCAGTCCCGGCGACTCGATTAAAATAATAAACTGATTTGTATAGAAAAAAAAGAAGAGAAAAGACGAAAACGAAAAAACGCAAAAAAAATAGACTGGGAACCTTGAATGGCGATGAAGGGTTCAGGATAAATTGAGAGCGCGTCGATTTGTGTGAATGACAGGGAAGAGTAGCCAATTTGCAGCTATTAAAGTATGAACGTGATTGCGAAAAATGATTCATTTATTTTACTAGTTCCGTTCTACCTTTTATTCGTTGGCTGAACAAATTTCCCTCTCTTCGATCTCTTCCCTCAAAGTTCACATTGAAATACGATCGGCTCGCCTAAAAATTCATTTTTACACTGGCCAGTTGTTTTTTTTCTACGCCGCGAAGGATCGCGTCTCGCGACAGCGCTCGACACGAGTAAACAGAAGAGAATGAAAAATCTCGCATTTTTTCTCGTTGGAATTTCGAAGCCGCATGGTTCACAGGTGCAGAGATCCGGAGACGGTGAAAATAACGGAAAAGTGAAAAACAAGTGGACAATCGCGTAACGGACAAAAAAAACTAAGAGTGGAAAGAAATTTTGATTCTCTCCAGAAAATCGCCAGGGTTCCAAGTTCAAGACAACAATTCTCCGATCCTTGGACGGTGACGATGAAAGCGATAGATAAATATACACCTAGGATTATTTATACGTGGGTAAAGACATTGTTAAAAGTAAAAAGGAAAAAAAAACGAGAAATTTGTGGATAAAGGAGAAATCGATTAAAACGAAAAAAAAAAAAATAAATGACGTTGAACTGTACATATTTAAAATAGCGATGTAGCGAGTCGGAGGAGAATGAAAACAAATGAGCGTAAGCTTGAGACGATGAGAAAGGGTGTGTGAGCGTGGTGGGGGTATAAAAAAAATGCGAACCTCGTGAGGTTGAACGAGAAAACAAAAATTCTTTTTCTTTCCACGCTTTATTGTTTCTTTGTTATTGAATTATTTCGCTGTTTCGTTTTCGTTCTTATTGAAGGTCTTTCGGTACAGATTTTCCAGTTTGTTCGCGGAATGATGTGAAATCACGGATGCCGCTTTGTTTTGCAGCTCTGTCGATTTGAAAAAAAAAAACAAGCATGCATATACGTATACATATTCGTGAAAGCCCCCATGTGTATATGTATATCGGTGGTATATAAATATATATAATATAAATAAAGCTAATGTTAAGAACTAAACGAAAAGATACAACTGACAATGAGAGGAAACACGAAAAACATACACACATACACTTCTATAATAAATCATATCTATAATAAAAAAAAAAGAAAAAACTACTTTTGGAGAGACTGGATGACGTTTATTGAACCTTTGCATTCATAAGTCTGCTCGCGGGGCGAGATGCAGGTGAAGGAATAGGTGAAACGGTGTGGATGAAAATAGGTTTCATTTCGTCCATCGTGGTAAACGTATTTCGTATTTTTAGACAATTTATATTATAAGCCTGTTGAATTTTCGACGCTTTGGGTAAGGGAGCGTTCGTACAGCTTGTTGATAGAATAAAAGTGGCAAATTCGTTTGATAAGTTTTATTTATTCATTAGTGAATTTTTTTTCCGTAAATTATTTTGGTTTTATTGAGGATTCTTCGGTTTTTTTTGGAAACGTTGCAGAAATTCTGTGAACGACGCTGGTTCGAGTCAATTTATTGAGAGAACAAACTTTTTTGATAAAAACTGTCAAGATAAACACGAAAATTGTAAGTTTAACATTTTATCAGATAATACATTCAGTTTTTTCTTCGAGAGTATTTATTGAAATTCGTTACTTCTACTTCAGCCTCAACTGGATTTTTGGAAAGAAGACAGAATATTAAATATTTCACGTTAAAAATCATAAAAAATAAACAAACAAAAAATACTTAATTCGTAATCATTAAATGAGTCATTCTCTCGATTATATACAGATATTCGGTTTATATAGTTCGTTACACCTTTCTATATTCTATTTTTCTAATTTTTACGTCTAGCGAAGCGAACGGGGTAACTGCGAGTAAATAATATTACATGTTACAATGATGTTATATGCTAGACACGAATTTACAAGAAAGACGTGAGAAACGCATACACACTTGCACTTAATCTACAATAAATCATTTCAATAATAAAAAACGGAGAATAAACGTTGTCGACTGAATGACGTTTATTGAACCGCTGCATTCGTAAATCTGCTCTCATCGCAGAGAACAAAATAAAAGTTGCTCGTAAACAAGGAACAGGTGGAACAGCGTGTGGCTCAAAATAGGTTACATTTCGTCTATCACAGTACACACGTTTCATATTTTTATATTTTAAGTATAATTAGGTCTGTTGGAGTACCAACGTTTCGGATAAATAAGATTCATTTTACGGCTTGAGGAAATAAAACTGACAGGGAGTAAACTTTTTCAAGATGATGTTTTTCCACTTGGCAAGTTCGATTTATTCGCTCGGGGATCCATGTCTCAGTGAACCTTCGTTGAGATCCGCGTTTTACCATTATTCCGGCTCAATTGTGAATTATTGAGTGTTCGTTATTGAAGACCCGATGACCTTCTGAAATGGGCGGAAGTCGTCAGGGGACCTTCTTCTGCGAATCCAGCTATCTCTTGAGGTATTATTGAGTACTCCTCGACAGCGGTGCATGGACGACACATACATTCCAGCGGTGCTTTTGTCACAACCTCAAAAATTTTACATAAAAATTAACAGTAGCTCAAGGGACGTTACAATTATTTAAATCATATAAATTCATTTTTTTGTGACATTTGTTAAAAAATTCTATAAGTACCCAGAAATTCAAAATGAAATAAATTTAATGTGAAATTTGGTGCAGCGAATTCAGTGCAAATTACATTTGAAAGTTGCGAAAATTTTTTAAAGTTTCCCGCACAAAAGTATTCCGCGTTCCGTCAGTCCGACGTTCGAAGCCCAACAAAAACAATATGGCGACGAAAACCTCGCCGTGTCAGAAAGATCTCTCGTTTGTTTTATAAAGCTCTTGTAGAATAAAAGAAGGATTATCAAAATGTTTTGATCAGTGAATCCGTGAATAATGAGATGAAACAATAAAGAACGACGAGTGGACCGCGAATAGAGATTTATTACCTTTCGAAACTTTCTCTCGCCTGGCGCTGCTTTTGGACAGAACAGGGAGACTGTTGCCTCTCTCTCACCGCTTTCTTGACAACACATGCAGCTTCTCTCCATTTGCCAAATTTTCGAGCCGGACACCTTCGTGATTCGTGTAACAGGTAAAACACAAAAATATCAATCAACAACACGAGCGAACCGAACGCTGAGCACCTCGCATCAAACGTCAAGGACGCTCTCTCGTGTGCATGCAAAAATTCGTTGGATTTCTGTTTTTATAATTCGTTAATAAAAGATCATTTTACAATTACTTGTTTTTGCTTTGGATTTATTTACCTGTAAATAACTACTGCATCGTCCTGTACAGGCAAAACTTGGTATTGGCTTTGGAATACATCCAGGATACTCAAGAACGTGGATCACCGGTGTTACCTGACATTCGTCCACACCAACGATAGACAAAACTTGCCCTGTTAGACAACAAGCAAGCAGCGCTCCTGCTATCGCTGCAAGGTAAGCAAAAATAAATTCTTATTGGTGCATCATTTTTATCAATCCAAGCGATGCAAAAATGTTCTTCTCTCGAAAAAAAGGATCGAGTTGTATATCTTTTGAGTTTGTCTATTCTGCAGTGAAGATACTTTGAGTATATACGTGACATATTTTTAAAAGAGTCGGTAGGAGTGGATAAAACTGTGATGCAGTCCCAAACATACAATGTACTTTTCTTAATTATTTGAAAATATTATGCTGACTTGAGAGTTCCTGAAACTCCATATTTTCTAAAATTGAACATTCTTTCTCATGGAAAATGCAAAAACATGTTCCAAATATTAATTGGTAATGACAATGTTGTCATGAAACTCTTTATCAACGTTTTGTATGCAAATCACTAATATTTAGCAATTTTCAAAATTCTTCACTTCACTTTTTTTTGTATAAGCTGTGACAAACGTTTACATTATTTAAAAAATATATCTAAGCTGTTAATTAGTAACGTAGCTAGTGCACAAACTATTCAACAATTTATAACAATACAAAACTTAAATTCAAGAAAATTATGATGCATCATGTATAGCAAACTGTCTACTATCGTTTAACATTCTCAAAAATTCAATCAATGAATTTACGAGCCAACAATTTAAGAACTTTGTTATGCCATGTAGAAATTGAAAGGCCACATCGTGATTTTGAAATCGAAGTTTTACAAGAAGAAAAAAATGTTTAGTTACTCTTATGAAAGAAGCTAAAGAAAATTTACAAAAGCTCTTTTTTATCGCAAATTATTCAAGAATGGTATTTTTTTCCTCATGAATAAAAGAGTTAAATAGAGAAATGTAAAAATATTTAATTTCAAAAATTTGACATTTTTTTATCGAAGATTGAGACCTACGATTAATGGCCGAATTTAAAATAGATCAGAAGAATTTTATGCATATGGGATATTAGAATTGAAGATTGATAAAAAATGTATTTGTTTACCAAAATCCATATCGAGGGAACGATACATTGTATCAACAGACTCGGCACTACTTACGTTCTCAAAGAGTGAGCAGCTCTTTATATACCCCATTAACTACCCCTTTTTCTGAACCCCTGTGGATTAGATATGGAGAGGGTAATATCTCTAGGCGGGAAATGATAAATGGCTCATACTCTGAGAATTTTTTCTCATACTTTCATCTCACTCGTTTCAAGACACAATCTAGCAGTGCAAAAGTAAATTTCAGTTTTTTCATTCACGGATATACCAAAATTATCAGTCGTCGTTTTGTCTCAATCGAAATTAATATTCACAGTAAGTTGTCAGCTGAGAACAATTTTTGCTTTATATAATTAATATAAAAAATTGGCAGTCATGCGAAAATTTTTCGTTTTAACGTTTCACTTTATTCAAAATTTGTTGAAGAATATAAATATAACAAAAATTAAATCGTAGAACTGCTCAGTATGATTTTGTCTTGTGTAAGAGGAGATCACACATTTATTCAATTAAAAAGTATAGAAGTAGGAATGATGCTCCAGCACGTGTTCAAGATTACATTGTCAAAAGATATTGCCATTTTTTTATCGACTTCTTTCATTGCTTGTTTGCAATTTCATATCAACAATTCATAAACTAAAAAAAAAACTCTTTATGTAAGAAAGTTCCCTTTTTAAATGTAAGATAAATCACGGATATGGTTTCAATCGACAAACATTCTTCTATTTGAATTCACAATTTAGCTAAAAGACTAAAGCTAAAATTCACAATTTAGCTAAAAGACTAATGCTAAAATTCACAACTTAGTTAAAAGACTAAAGGTAAAATTCACAACTTAGCTAAAAGACTAAAACTAAAAAAATATTGCGACTTTTTAAAATGGATACTTTGTTGTTAAACTGTTTATAATTTACTTTTTAAAATCAATTTTTTTAATTCAAGCTTGTGTCGTGAAAACGGGAGCGAGGCTGTTCTGAATATTTAAAAAGCTATGATGACCAACTGGCCATCTGAAAGCTTGGTAATTTTTCTAAAGAAAAGGGGAAAATCCTCTCGTTCTTTGACCCGTCTCTGCTTTGAGGGACTCCCTGTGGTTCAATGGCTTTTTTTCATGCGCTGCTCTTTAATGCTGGATCGTTGTTAACACAGTCTGGATTTCATCTCAACTCCTGCGAAGTTGACCTCTTTAACACATTGGCCAACCTCAATCTATCCTTTTAAAAAAAATATTCATCCGTCTTTTTTAGATCCAAAGTCGTATATAATAATTTTCCTTTCGCAAAAAATTTTCCGAGTTCTTTTCATAATGTTTATCGAGCGATATACAACGAAAATCTTTATTAAATTTTTCTGAACAATTTGAGAATTAGTCTCGAGACATTTTTTTACAACGCACGATTATTTTTTTGGCAGGATTTCAATTTCCATTCCGCTAAGATATTCTGGGTTTCGGGTTTTATTTTTGGGGAAAATTCATGTACAAAAGATATTGCTTTTTCACTATTTTATTCATAGTTCTTGGACGTCATTTTCATACAATATTGTTAAGTAAATGTTTCGTTTGTGTATTTTTATTTTTTATTTAAATTTTGTATTTTTTGTGTTTGTGTATTTTTCGTGAAAACAATTAAGTTTGATGATTCGATAAAAATTCGTCGTTCGTTTTCTATCTGGAAAAATCGCCACACTTGTAGCACTTGCAGTCAGCTGGTTCTCGCAATTTTATTTCCATCGTCGACAGTTGCTCGCTCTCAAGTTTCAGGCCGTCCGCGTCGTAGCAATGGTTCAATCTGATTATCCGTTCCTTCAGATAACTCTCGCGACAACAGTAACATTCCTGAAAAAAAAGAACATAAAAATATTGTATTCGTTAGTTTTATCAGATATCGAATAACATTAAATCTATAAAATATTTCATAGAGAGATATTAAATGATCACTTCATATTGAATATTTAATTTAACCATTCAAAAAATTTATTTATTGTTTTGATCCTTGATCTTTGCTAAAAATATTTCATTTTCCAACTACATGAAATGAATTTTTTTAATTTTATCAAATTACAATTATGTAATATAAATCTTGTTGTTGACCTTCAAAAATCCTGTAGGCGTAATGACGCTTGGCTGGACTTGCGAATTGCAGAAACCTTCGCACTTTGTTACTGACACGTCGCCGCTGCAAGTTCTAATTAATCGTCCTGCCTCATCGTACTCATCTGCAAGTAAATTTCCCTTCTTTTTTAAACAAGAAACGAGTAAACATTTTTTTCGACCATTTCATAAATAGTTTTTTTCTTTTTTGCAAATTAATAATGATATTTATAATTCTCTTGAGTGAAAGTATTTTAAATACGATAATTTAATCTTATTGTTACCCTTTGTAATGTGTATTTCCGACATGAGGGTCTCGCAATTTTCATCGCCCGACTGTTGTGCTTTCACGGTTATGCTAACAAAACCGACGAACAACAAAATTCTTGCAAAAGATTCGAACATCGTGAGAAATTTGGTTATACCGTAAGAAATAAGAATTTCTAGATCCAATTTCCGTTTTGAGGCGAATGTTGTCCTTCCAAAGCTCTGGATAAGAATGAAGAGGAAGAACGTTGGACAGGTCCTTTTATATCCGACATTTTTTTCGTCCTCTGCCGTACACCTCGGAGTATCGAAGATTCCCGCTGACACTTTTCCAGACTTCCCTCAGGTCGCACCCTCCTTTCTTCATCCCTCTTCGTCTCGACCACATTAGGCATCACTTTGCTAATGCCCGTTTTATGTTTCCTCGCTCAACAGGACGTCGAGTCCAGAATGTACCGTTCGAGAAATTTATCAACGAATGTGTTTTATTTTCTTATCTTATAATTTTTTCGACAAAAATAACTATTCAGCTTACACTGGCATACTTTTAACTTAATTTAAGTTTAATTTGTAAATTTTGCATGTGAATATGCAAGGAAAGATTAAATATATATGTGAGAAGTCTTTTTTAATGATCGTTTCTGGTACTGCCTGGACAGTTATCTCGTAGATCGTCTTCATCTTCGTAAGTTGCACCACACCAAGTGCAATAAAAATATTTGTCTCTCAAATATTTCGTTAATATTTCGAGTTTTTCTGTAACGGTGAGAGACTCGATGTCATCTTCCTCGTCTTTGTCGTCAAACTCAGTCTCGCTCTCATCGTCGCTTTCTTTTGTTTTTTTCACAATCGGCCAGTACCAAATTTCTCGCGGTTCCGTTATCTCATTTTGCGCGTCCAGTTGTTGACACACTCGCTGGCTCTTCATCAAATCCACCTCAGCTAACTGGTCGGCCTTCTTCTGAGCCAAACGAACACGAAAATCGTCGGTCTTCATGTTATCCAGATTTTCTGTGGGATTCACTTTCTTTGTTGATTTTTTTACTACTGTTTTTCCAAGTCCCAATCTTTTCTCTCTGATGTCAATACCAATTGGCTCTGAAATGCCTGATTCTTTCTTGCCAATTCCTTGTCCAGGCTTATATCCCATTTTCATCAGCATTTCAAAGCCTGCAATTAATTCTCAATTAATGTTCATTTAAGCAATGATATTAAGAATTACTGACAATCAAATAACTCTAAAATATCCCTTTTTTACCTTTGTTGCTGGAGGAAATAGCAGAGGATAATCCTTCTTCTCTTTTTTCCTGTTCTAACACACGCAGTGGCTTATTTTTTTCTTTCATCCTAGCTTCCGTCTCAGCCTTCTTTTTCAAAAGATCCATTTGACGTTTGTCCGACTGACGATAGATGAGACTAGAAGGGGTACATTTTTCTGTTGTCTGCAGAAATTTGTCAGACATGTAATCTTCATCGTCTGACATATTAGCAAACTGGAAATAAAAAAAAAAAATTAAATACCTTATGCAATGTTGATTGATCATACATATTTTAAAAAATACATCTACAGGATATAGTTAAAATCGAGTATGAGTCATTGTAATGAAATCGCAAATTTTTTATAAAAATTTCTTTTTCGTCATCGTGCTGCAATGTAACGTTTGACAGTAAATTATGAGTCTACTTTCAACGTAAATTCGTATCTAAACAATGTAAACACTGAACTGTCAAATGTACGCAATGATTAATATCTTATGCATAATGATGGAATGACTTTGAAAAAGTAAAGATTTGTTTTGTTTATTAGGAACTAACTTCGAAATTGTCAATCTCTCCAACAAAATCAAAATTTAAGACTCGTTATTTGTGGCTACTCCGGAACGTATTTTCGGAGGTTATGTTCGTGCGTGCAGCGCTACGATCGTCTCGGTAAAAGCAGATCCCTTCTTTGCTCATTAATGAAAGACGGCAGTGTCCGATGGGAGGGGAAAGGTCTCTCGAAGGTTTCTGAAAAATGTGCGAAACTGGCGAAACGGCATGAGTTTGCCTGCAATATCGATTCGTCGGTTGAACTCATGCCTCCCGCGTGGTCCTTTTGTTACTTTCACTCGTTACAACATCGATGTGGATGAAGAGCGAGTCTAGACGGCACTTATGCGCCAACACGCTCGTCCGCGTTAACTTTGAATTATTCCCATTCGCAAGAATACAACAAAGAATCGGAGATGGATAAGTCGCAGCATTGATCGACACTGCCGATGATTAAACGAGAAACGTCAGTTCCCCACATCCGTGATTCCCTTCCCCGCTTTTCATTACACCCGTTTGCAGGTCGCTCCAAAAATAGACACTAGCGCAATGCCCCTCCGTACAGGTTCTTCTATTCTCGTCATTTTCAAATTTGCATTCATGATTAAATGTAAGCCAAAAAAAAGCGTCGAGTGCGCTTTGACTCGGTCGCGTTTGTCGGTGTACTTTATTTATACGTACAACGCCACGAACTATGGGAGGACGATCAAGAGAATTTCGCAATTATCAGACCGACTCGAAGATCTCACTCCAGGCATATCATTATTAAGATCAATTATATTTTTAAATGGAGTCCGCGTTGGCGTTCCGTCGACGCGTCGGGTTATAAAATTACAGCAAGCCTCAAAGTATCTAAATGCTTCGTGGAACTAAGGCCAAATTAACGTACGAATCTCACAACGAGACTCGCATTTCTCCGCGCAGCGAGCGTGCGAAAAATATTTTTCTTCCTTTATTACAAAATCGATATAATCGTGAGGATTTTAGCATGATGTATCACCATGTAAGAGCCATTTTGCGCTTTTTTTCGCCTTGTGCAGAATGTCATTTTCCAAGAGCTTCAACATGTCTTACCTCTTTAAAGGTTATTTTTTTAAATGTATGTATTTTTAGCGTCACGACCTTAAACTCCCTTTTTCCGATACTCCATTGAGAATAGACGATTTCGATATCATCATAATTTTGCAGTATATATAGATCTTTACATCAAATTCAGCAAGTTTAAAAAAAAATAAGATTACGATAAACGTAAACGATTATCGAAAAATTTGCCCTTGAATATTTAGTTGCGAAAATTGGTACTAAACGTCAGTCAGGTGTAATTTGACATTTCCTGGAATCGATTTTACTTGTCTTCCAAGGTTCGCGAAGGTTTTACTTTTTTACTTTATTTTTTATCCTCGAGAGTTTCATGCACTCGTTTGATGAACTCTAAATGCTCGTTTTTTATACGCTTTGATCGAATCTTATGCAGGAAACGATTTAGAGGAATCTCTAGCCATGTTATCGGTTACCGCATTCTCCGAAGAGATGTCACTGGTCTCGTATGGAGAGCGAATTTTGTAAACTGTCTCGTTTCGTGCTGGTTGGCTGTCGGTCGATAGACAGCGGGAACGCGGAACTGAAACGCTCCTCTGTCGTTCGCGCACGACTCTCGCCGTTCGCTCGCGCTCTCGCTCTTTTGGTTGTGTCGAAACAAAAGGGAACGTGAACCGCGATTAGAGGTGCTATTTCCATGATCGTTGGCTCCCTGTTTCTTCCTCTCTCTCTCGCTCCACACTCTCTCTCTCTCTCTTTCGCGTGCATGCAGACTGTTTTCCATCGGACACGAAACTCCGCTGGCACACACATCGGACCGATATTTCGTGTCCGTGCTGGAGAGAGACTGAGCAGAGAGAGGTCGAGACAGATCGCGAAGTGAAAGAAAACTCGAATCGCTCCTTTGATTTCGATACACACATTTGTTTCCAGTCTCGTCGCGTTTCCACCGCGATACGACAAAATTCGAGTGTTGCCTCTCGAGTAAACGGGAGTGCCGCTCGGTCGACTTCCATCAACGTCTGTCTTTTCTCTCTCCTGGTGCACGGAAATAAAGTTCATCTCGTAGATTTCCGCCCTGTAACGATAGACGCGAGTTTCGAGAAAGAGAACGAAAACGAGTGCTCGCTATCGAGAGGACATTTCGACAACTGTGTGTGCGTGTGTGTGTGTGCGCGCGCGCGCGTGTCTCTGTTTTTTTTTTCATCCTGAGAGACGATTATTTGATAATTATAATCACCATTCTGGACTCTGTAGAGCAATCAGTCGGGAATATTATTGTCTCGAGACAAAGACACAAATAGAGAGGACGAGTCTGAAGAGGAGAGACGGTGAGAAAAAGAAGCTGCTCGAACGACCGGCAGCGTTGGCAATCAAACGAATTGTGAGGATTTTTTTGAGTCTGGCCAAACGGGCGTAAGAGGAACGAACACGGAAGAGATTTATCGAGCGTCGAAAAAAACTCTTTTTCCAACTTATCACGAAGGAACGATACACGTCACGAGGAAAATATATTCAGCAGGAGTGTTAAAAATATCGCTGTTCTTTTTCGCAAAATAATTTCATCGTCCAGTCTGTCGCTCCCATCGAAGATGCCAAACCGAGAGCCCTACGCCCTGTCGAAGATGCGCTACCTCCACGCACCGATTTCCATCATCGCCAACATTCTTGTCTTCGAATTATCGTGATTGTAGAACATTTTCGTCCAAATACTTTTCCTTTCTCTCGTGTTTACGTTTCGTTCTTATTTTTCTTGAGTTCGCGAGTACTCATCACTCGATTCTCGCGTGCTCGACAGTTGTGTAGTCAATTGGTTCGTGAAAATAGGGATATTTAAAAATAATATTGACAATACAGTGTGAAATCAAGTTTGACAGACCGATGAAGAAAAAGCTCATTGGAGTTTGAAGAAACAACCGAGGAGGCATTTTTGGAACAAGAAACAGCGTAGCGCAGCCGTGGCTATGGTCGTAGCTAGCGGCTGTCGGGTGTATAATGCTGGCTTCAATCAGAACCAGAACGAAGAAAACAATATAAACCAAGAAGGCAACAAGATGAGCGCCAAGGGAATCCTCATATGTCGCGATAATTCGCACGCCTTCCAGGAGCGAACGCTGAACCTGGATCAAGCTGTCAAAATAGGACGTTCCGTCGCAAGAGCCAGAGTAGCAACCAACAATGCGATATTCGACTGCAAAGTTCTTTCCAGGAACCACGCTCTGCTTTGGTACAGCGGAGGAAAGTTTTATCTGCAGGACACAAAGAGCAGCAATGGAACTTTTGTCAACAATCAGAGATTGAGCGCGACAGGCTTGGAATCTCCACCCAAGGAAGTATGTTCGGGAGACATTGTGCAGTTTGGTGTAGACGTTGTAGAAAGCACGAAGAAGGTGACTCATGGCTGCATCGTGGCGACTTTGAAGCTTTATCTTCCAGATGGAAAAGAGGCCAAGGCGAGTCGTACCATGTCCGTAGCCAGTCCAGCGGACAATGTTTCACTCGAGGATCTTTATAAACTGAATCAGTATGTCCAGGAAGCCAGCAGGAGGGAAAAAGTTCTCCAGGGCAAGCTCACGCATTTGCAGAATCTCGTGGAGAATACGAAACTCGCTACAGGACAATCGTGGAAGGCTCTCATCGACGAGGATCGCCTTCTGGTTCGCGTGAAAACCGTCGAGAGTCAGTTGCTCGCGTGTTCGAAGAATCTCACCGAGGATAAGATCCAGAAGGAGCTTCTGAGGCTGGAGGAGGAGAAGGAGCACTATCAGGTAGCCGCGAAGGAGGCTCTGCACAAAATTCATCTAGAAAAGCTCGAAGTGACTCAGAAGCTGGCCCAGCTCGAGGCTCGTCTCAACGAGACCGAGGAGGAGTGTCAGAGCTTGCACGACGTCTCCAAGCACGCCCAAACGGAGCTCCAGGAGCTCGCGGCGAAGTACACCGAGGCCCAGAGGAATTTGCAGTTCCTCGAGAACAAACTGTCGGAGAAGGAGGAGAGCTCGAACGAGATGGCAAAGTGGGTGAAGGAGAAGAAGGATCTCTTGAAGAAAGTCGAGGATCAGACCAAGCTCGTGCGTTGCCTCAAGGTGAAGTTGCGGAACTGCTGGCTCGGGGATCCTCTCAATATTCCAGAGCTTCTTGCCGGCTTGAAGTTCAACATGCAGACCGCTATTGATATGAAGCTCCTCGGAGAGGTGAAGAAGACGAAGATAGGGATTCATCCGATCGAGGCGATAAGCGACATCATCGAGGAACTCGACGCCGCCCTCACCGAGTTGCACGACATCGACGCAATCAATGATACAAATCTCACGGACGCGGAGCAGAATCTAGCGAACACGGAGGGTTACGATGGCAAGCAGCTGATAATAGGCAACGATGAAGATGTTTCTTCCTACGACAAGAGCGACAAGAACGAGCTTGACGAGTCCCGAGAGTACATTGTCAAACCTACATCGATCTCGAGCACGACGACGACGAACACAACTACGTCGTTTCGTAGGCTCAGACGGCAGATGCGGAATCAGAATCCCACGTCCAGGAGAACACTGGTGAACGGAGCTGGTCCCGAGGACGACGAGAGCTGCTCCGAGAATAACGACGACACGAGCAGCGTCGCCAGCGACGACACTTGGATAGGATTCAACGACGAGGCCAGCGAGAAGTCCGTCATCGAGATGAAGCGCGTCAAGGAGGACGAATCTTCCGAGGAGAACACCGAAGAGAACGCCCAGGAGTTGGAGGATCAGCGCGTGAGCGATGCACTGAGACGACAGAAGCTCAAAGCGCACTACGAGGACCTCAAGGAGGTTCACTACGACCGAGCGTACAGGCCCGAGGAGAAGTTCGCGGACGTCGCGACCGCCGGCGACGATGACGACTCCTCCGACTCGATGGAGTCCCCGAACGAGTCGATAGCACCTCCTGTCGAGTCGAAGGACAACAAGGAAGACGATGACATCGAGAGAGCCGAGAATCTCCAGCACGACGACGAGAACAAAGCGGAACACGAGGATCAGAAGTTCCCTCCGAGACGTCAGAGCGATGGAGACTCGAAGCGAGGTCTCGATCAATTGCTGAGTCTCTTCAAGCAGGAAGAACCTGAGAAACAGCAAAAACAGAAGCTCGAGGTCCGTTTCGCGAACGAGGACTCCTCGTCCCCGGAACGCGAAGACGAGGAGGAGGACGACCATCTCGACGGCGATTACGTGAAAACGTTAAAACCCCTGGGAAATTCCTGTCAGCCCCGGGAGTACGTTCTTCGGACTCTGATTAGCTCGCTGGAGTCTCTCCGGGACGAGGACGACCAGGAAGCCCAGCAGGTCGTCAGAAGGGAGCTGGATCAGCTGAGAGATTGGCTCGTCCAGGAGACGAGCGAGAACATCGTCAACAAACTGAAAGAGCTTTATTACCGCGCGAAGAACGAGAACCAGCGGATCCAGGAGGTTAACGAGGAACTCGTCATCCTCAAGGAGAAATACAACGCGATCAGCGAGGAGAAGAGCGACCTCGGAAAGCGTTACACGACGCTGAAGACCCAATGCGACGACCTCCTCAGCGCTTCCTACAGCGTACCGATCCAGTACGTCGCCCCCATCGCCCTCATAATTGTCTGGATGTTGCTCGAGAGGATCTTCTAATGTCTCCTCACCTGTGTAAATATTAAATCATCCCCCCCGGAACGGATTGAGAAAGTGGCGAAATACAAAACGCTCAATGTTCTTCGTTATTTGCCTCTTATCGAGATCAACACGGGAGTCATGTTTTATATCCGGCGTGTAGATTGTAAATATACGCGTTTATATGTTAATTACCTTTACGTACGCGTAACCGGTGTGCAAGAGACGAGAGACACCCTCTGTCGGGGTAGTTCGAGGGAACTCGATATTTTTTAAAGTACATTCTCCTTATTCGGTTTCGTTTTTATTTTCGCTCCTCGGAGTTATAGACAATACCACGTAAAATGTTCAATACGCTGCCAATTTCGATATCATATCTTCTTCGGACGTACGACGTTTTTCTTCCTTATCACAAAGGGAACGAAACGAAGGTATAAAAAAAAAGAAATTAAAAAGAGAATGAGAAAGACGGAATAATAATGCAAAAATGCACACCTCTTGTTCGTATTCATTCGTTATATGATTATTTATGATATATATAGTTGATAAAAATTAAAGAAAAAAAACCAGCAAGTATAATGAGCCCGTGTATGAGAGAAAAAAAGTTTGTCAGATTCGGAGTGAGAGTTTCTCATCTTTGAAGTGCGCTGGATGGGAGGAGCGAGAGAAAGAATTCTAAAATAACGAGATTAGTTCATTGAACGCACGATCGAATACGAAGGGAAAATAAATTAAAAATAAATAAAAAAAAGCAAAATATGAACACACCGAGAAACTGGCCATTCGCGCTTTACGAATACGGCCTAGTACCTACGTTTCCGTACGGTTTTTCTATCACTTCTTTTTATACAAATAATAAAGGAACAAAAAAAGTACGAATTAAATTTTACCATATTTTCTTATTATCGATTACGACTCGGTTCTGTAGAGTGCCATTTCGCACGGTTGACGTCGACGATCAACTTTGCCCACATTCAAATTCGAGAGTTTCGGGATCGGAACGTTGCTGGTATGACGGAGAGTGGGAATATGGGAGTGGTAAACAGAAAAAAAATATCTGAATCCCATTGAAGATGAAGAATAAATATATTATGTATAGAAAAGGAAATCGAGAACGAATCGCGGAACGTTACATTTCAATTTTCCAAAAAGGTGTAAACCAGCTTGCTGTAAATTCGGGGCTGACTTCTTGGAAGATCGAAGCAATATAATTGTAATTGTAGCCATAAAGGAGTAAAAGCTTGTACATAATATTGTTAATATAATCTTACTACTCGTGTAACAGTCATTATAAAAGGAAACAAGCAAAAAAAACAAACAAACAAAATAAAATTAACTTAATTTAAAATTTTCGTATTTTATTACTGTCCTCCATTATCGAATTATTTATTTAATACTTTAGATTATTGTTAATAAAGATATCTGCACTTGTTTTAATTAATTTAAAAAAATGTATGGAAACTGGCGAATGAATAATCGTTAATATTGATGATGCGTTGACTTTTGTCAGATACGCATTTGTGCATGTAACGGAAGTGGCCTTGGCAATGTGCCACCTAATAAGAGGCTGATTCAACAATTTTCTTCATATATATCAGTTCTCTACTACGTATCTCATTTGATGCAGCAAATGCGAGCGTGCCTTTTTTATGGAAACTCCAACAGATTCGCTCGTCCAAGACAAAGAAATTCGACAAAGTTTCACGAAAAAAAAATATTTTACAAAATCCATTCTCCAGCTGATTGTCAGTCAAATGAAATATATAATTTTTTTTATATTATAAAAATTATGACTTTTCTTTCCTGTAATTATAAATTAATTTCAATAACAATATAAGATAAGAAATTTAAAAAATATAAGATATGAGAAAAAAGGGTTTTTTTCTTAAATTAAAAATTAAATTAAAAAAACACTGCACATGGGAAAATCGATGCCACCTCCTAGTGACTCAATTAAATCTTCAATATGTCTCAAGTCATTTGTAGAATTTTTATAATTTCATAGTACATACTTATTAATAAATTCCTCTAACAATTTGAATGAAAAAATGAGAAAAATGTAGGAAAAAATATTCATCGAGTAATATTCGTCTTGCTCTCACTGCAGCTATAAAAAGGTATACAACGAGAGTTAAGAAACATGAATATAAAAAAAAGATGTAAAAATAAAAGAAAAATTATTTTTCAGGTACGAGTCGAGTGAAGCCCGGTAGGAGAAGGTTGGAGGACGGGGAGTTTCAGCAACGGCGTCTGGGAAAGAAAAATGTATCGATGAAGAGGAAATCGGAGGAGGCCACGAGGAACCGGGGGTCGAGAATGGCCGGTGGCTCGGGTGCGAACGGTGACTCGTCAATAAGCCGAATATGTCGGGACTTTTTGCGCAACGTTTGCCACCGGGGCAAGCGGTGCAAATACCTCCACGAGCGCTCGGAGGACGACCCCGTCGAGGAGTACACCTTTTGCCACGACTACCAGAATGGCATGTGCCACTGGCCCGGCTGCAAATTTCTTCACGCGACCGAAAGCGAGGAGAAACATTTCCGCGCGACCGGCGAGCTGCCAAGCCACCTCGTAAACCGCTTGAAAAGCAATCCCGACAAGCCCGAGTATCCCATATGCAAGGATTACGTAAAGGGAAGTTGCCAAAGAGAAAAATGCAAATTTCGACACTACAAGAAGGAAGAGTCACCGAACAACGTTTCGACACAGCCGCACATGGCGCCGCCCCGGCCGCAACATATCGTCAATGGAAACAATAATGGCGACAGTCACAGATACGAGGAGGAGAGGAAGTGAGCTGCAACATCTTTTACAATTCCATTCCCATAATTCTGAATCTTTTTTCATATTATTTATGAAAATTACAGTAACGTCTGCGATTATTATTATGCTAAAGATTTTTTGAAAAGTTTCACATTATATTTTTCAACACAGAAAATGGGAATGCACATTTTTTAAATCTCAATTTCAACTCATGTAAAATCTCAGGAAATGATGAATGAGTCTATAAATTTTTCTTAGAATAATGTGAACTTTTTTGAGGAAAAATGATGAAGAGTATTCTTTCAACTTGAATTATAATTTCGTTCTCCCAGCAGTTCCCCACGAATTCAATTTTAGTCCAAAATAAGTAAAAAACTGAAGCCAAGATGAAAGTCAAAGAGCCAAAATCTGTCTTAAAATAATTTTAACAATATTTTAAAATTATTTTTTCTATTTTTGAACTTGAATGAGTCAATCTTTGAGTTTTCCAACTTCTTCGTATTTTTGATGATGATGACTCAAATTCAGATCCCTCTAAAGGATTTTAAATCTATGACGATTTTTATTTAGAGGTATTTTTTTTCTTTTACTATATAGACAGATTGTATAGCTACATCATTCGATTTGTCATTGTTTCTGATTTTTCCGCGCTTTTCCATTCCTTTGTCTGTAAAGAAAAGCTTCATTGTTGGTTAAATAAGCATAGCCAACAATTCGATAGCTTATTGACTGAAACAGTGCTGGCTATTTCGAACTCCAGACGTAAAGTTCTTGTTCGCAAATAGCGCTTACGTAATACCATCCGCTCTCCGATGTAACGAGCTTCTGTCGTAGATAAGTGTACAGACTGTACATTTACGTAATTGAATCCAGGATTTTCCATTCTGTCTATAATATGAACATTTAAAAAAATTTTATCGGTATACAAAAAATAATTATTTTTTGTATACTGAAACATAAAGAAAATTACGAATCCTTCCTCATATTATACATTTTTTTGAGTTCATATCCTTACGAGAATCATAAGCACATGAACTCAAAAAGAATCATAGAATAAATATTTTAAAATCACATATCATGTAGTCACGCAAGTTTTATAAAATATCAAATTTTTAATTTTTAATAAATTTTTTTATAGCTTTCACTGGCAGATGGAAGACCAACATCCTCTCGTTGCTGGCAACGGTTATAACGCGACTCCTCATCCGGGTGATATTCTCGGTCCACCCGAGCCAAAGCGTCGCATAGTCTCGGGTGAGACGGTCGTGCACTTTGATACGTCACAGTTACTTGGGCAGCACACGGCGCAGCCGATAACACCGGGATATTACTATCCAGTTATTGCGAGAAACGAAGCGAGAGCCATTGTTCTCGAGGATGAGAACTCTTTGCTGAGAAAAAAAATCGAAGAGCTCAAGAAACAAGTGAGTCACTCATTAATTGTACTTTTTTATAATAAAACATTCTTAATAAGAATAAAAATGTGAATGAATATTGAAGGTTATTGTATCTATTAATTTCATTTGTTTTATAATTTATTAGGTAAGCGATTTGACAGCCACAAACGAATTTCTCCTGGACCAGAACGCTCAGTTGAGAATGTCAGGGAAACGAACGACAAACGTGACGGCGGTGACGGTTCCAGCTGTAACGATTACAAATACGGTTCCACCGTCGCAAGCTCCGACTCCGCAGCAGATGGTAAACGCGGCTGTCGCGGCGGGAACACTGAGGACCGTCACAGCGAGCGTTGCCACAGTGCCCGTGAGCATAGCCACGGTTACGCCTGTGTCAATAGCGGCTGTATCGATGGCTCCGGTTTCGATAGCACCCCCTATAGTCACGATGGCACAGCAAACGATTACGATGAGCGGCTCAGGTCCGCAGCAGAACAATCAGCAGCTTGGATCGCAAGCTAATTCGCAGCAAAACGCGAGTCTGCCAATGTCCATATCAGGGGCGACGGCTCCGATGGTCTCGTATCCGATAATGACTCAGGAGCTCAGGCCGGTTCTTCAATAATATACGTATGGGACTGACGGTTCCTTGAGCTTCCTTTACGACCGAGGGTCACGTTTTCCTCGGCGAGAGCGAGACAACCCGCTCGCTCTAAAAAAATAATGCAAACCACGAGTACCTTAAGCGGTGATGGAGATCGAGAAGCGAGCAAGAGTTATTGTGTGAAACTCGGTGTCGCTAATTGGACAGCAATATTTTTCGAAAATCGCGACCACTTTCTAATTTATCGCGAGCCTAAAAGATGAATAGTTTTAGTGTCGGGAGAACATTGCTTTCTAGATTTACCACTCTCTATGATGCTGTTTAGGGATTCCATCAGTAAGCACTTGATCTCCAAGAGTTTAGCTCACGTCGATGTCGGGACAAGATTCTAACGGAAAGTCCGTTCAGAGGCATTTTATCGCAAGTCGATTGAGTATACTTGTCGGAAAAGAACGGAATGAGAATCTGGTGATAACGTCGAGAAACAATATAGTTACTCAAGAATTCACATTAAGTAAGTAGGTCGGAAGAGGGGAAATGGTGACCACTTGGACAAATTCTACAATATTTTCTTTAACTCTAAGCATTTCTATTACAAATACAATTATATTGTCATGGAAATAGCAAACATTTTTTTAATATTTCCAAATTATGTGATTCAAAATGCTTCTTTCTTCTCATCAGTAAGGAAGGAAGTTCCTTCGAGTTTCGTTTTGAGTTTTAATAATTCGAATTTTCACTCGAATTAGAATCGAAGCCTGTGCTGACGTCTGCGTTAAATTGTTCGATAACGTTAACGATGTGACGATCTGAACGTTCTTACACCGTGATAAGTAAGACATTATTTTGCTACAAAATGGATATTTTCATCGTTATATCGAAATTGTAATATCAGTGACGAACTTTTACACAAAAGTGGCTTTAATTGTTCATGAATTTTTGTTTCATGGATCGTTGATGGAAATAAAAGTATGAATATGTAGTTTCGAGCCTAGAAGAATAGTTTTTAGCTTTACCGAAGCCTGTGACGCGAACCGTTCCTGATATTGATTGTACTGAATAGGATACGTCGACCTTACCCACATTGAGTACGATTTTTATCAGCACGCTCAAATTTCCGTGTAGCTTACTACTCAATAACTTCTGCAGCTTTCAGCTTAATTATTTTACTTTTACTAATAATTGCATAACAATAAACATAGGAATCAAATTTTTGCAATACCAAAAAAAATGTGGTCACCATTAGCCTTTTTTTCTAATATTAACTGGGATCGCACTTTTACTGCGCTCGAACGAATCTTACAATTAGTTCCAATAATAATACTTTAACTATCATGGCAAATTATTATTTTCTCAAACAAGTATCTCAAGCTCATGATTGTTGATGGTGCCTATTATTTTTTGTTCTTGGGATTTACCAGGGTGGTATCCCAAAGACTCGAAATGTTTCTCAATGGATACGACAATGGATGTTCAATATCGCTGGATAGTTAAAGAACACCGACGTTCATTCGACACTACCGTGAATTACGAAATTTCGAATAACAATGCGCTCTTCTGACGCAAAACGAGAATAAAAACACGTAGAGTATATGAACTATTGCCAATCAAGATATCACATAATTAGGACCTTATACTGTAAGTACAAACACCTGAGTTGGGATAAGAGAAGAAGAATTGGTGAAAAAATTGTATATTTAGCACGGGATTTTCGGAAAGCTGAGACTGTCTTGTACGTCAAGCGTACACGCCACTGTAAATAGTATATATTTAGTCACTGACCGGCCAACTTATATCCTTTTTTCTCGCTCTTTTCTTTTTTCATTTAGAAACAATTTGTATAATTCCATTAATGATAAATAATTTAAATATTCTTATACTCGTAGTGATATTTTCGAAATTAAAGTACTTATTCGTGGGTACTTGGGTCGAATGTCGGGTGATGGAGAAAAAGAACACTGTGAAATGCGGAAACGATCGTCGAACCAGCATCGATCAAAATTGTAAACTACGATGCTTGCAAGACGACCGAATCCCAATTATTTTTCTTTTCGTTCTTTTTCTCATTTTTATCTTTTTTTTTTCTTCTTGTAACGAGTTCGCCACACGAAACTTAGGTCTAAGTATTAATTATATATATACGTGTGTCTGGTTTCATTGAAGCTTGTGAGTATTGATACTCTTTGAACATAGAAAGGAAAAAAGAAATCCACATTCTACGTTTTTTTATTCATTGTCACGAAATGCTCCTTTCGCACTTATTATCTTCCACCGCTGCGAATATAATATCAAAGTTACAGTGCTAATCAAAATGCATATCGACGATGAAAATCCATTCGTCGCTCTCATCGTGAGGAAAAAAAGATGTATTCTTCAGTCATTCGAACTCGTATATATGTTAAATTCGGAAACATATAAAGACTTTTATTTTCATTTCAACACGATTTACCGTCTCATTCGTCTCGATTTCGTCTTTCAAACTATTCTCGATACTTTTTCCGTCCTCATAGATTTCTCTCTCATCTATGCAATTTCATTAAAATTCTAAACGGAATGATCTTTCAATAGATTCTAGAACGTTTTCGGTATCATCGGGAAGAGCAATTATTAATGTTGAACTTCAATCTGAGATCGAACAGTTCTCGAAATTAATATGAAATAAATGAGTGACGTAATTGCGATTTTTTGATTTTTGGTGTATAAAATAATTCTCATATTCCAAAATACTAATATCGTTGATTTACGGAGTTATGAAATTGCCAACATTGAAAAATGTTTCGTTTAGTTTAACTGGCGAAAATTTTCGCATTTCCTGGTGCATGCTGCATTTTCATATATGACTAGAATCGTTTTTTCTTACTAAATTACTTTAATTCAACATTTACAAAATTTCACAAACTTTTTGACAGTCGTTATTCAAATAATTGAGCGGATGTGTTCGAGCATTTTTAATTTGTCTTCCCGATAAAGTTGTCCTTCCTTTACTTCTGAGATAATTCGAATTTGTAAAAATATCCCATGATAAAATTGTTGTTCCTCAAAATTAACCAAAACGTCTCCCATTCCGTACTCTTACGAAATCGAGAGACAAATATCTTCCAGTTTGTCTACAAATAAAACTGCAAGTTACTCCAATTGTTTGTTGATATCCAGTCTCCTCAGTTAAGCATTTAGTATGGGTTTTGGTGAGCGATTCTTGAGCCAGTAAGCGCCAGCTATGAGAACTGTACAGCAAACACCGAGTATAAAACGTAATCGCCAGTGATGTCTGGAACATCTCAGTACGTTTATGATTTTTATTGTCTGTTCCCTGGTATCCTTTTCTGTTCCTGAATTTTCTATAACAAAGTTTGCCATTTCTGCCTTCTTTTCAAGAGACATTTGAGCAGAGATTCTTTGTATTGCTTTCGCTTCTGTGAAATTACAACGCTCCATCAACCGTTGCAGCTGGAGATCTTCTTCACTGTAAATTTAAAAGACAATCATAAAATACATTTCGCAGATACATATGCGCAACCTTACTTTATGTAGCAAAGATGAGAATTTTATGACATTTTGAGAGAATGCAAAATATGTAAACATTAGTTTCTTTTTTCAAGAGTTCGAATGCATTTGCATTACTTGATTGTTTACAAAACTGTAAGTAATTTAGAAAACTTAGTGTTCTCTATGTAATAAGTTTAGAAATATTAAATTACAGGTTTACTTCTATAAATCTACACGGTAAGTTTCTTATCTCCCTAATTTTTCCTGAACACGAATACTTTTCTCTTAAAAAATTTGCTACGCAGATAAAAACTAATTTGATATTTTAGAGCATAAGAATATTACGTACCATGTTACTACAATTATTTTGTGCAAGTAGTTTAACATACTGCCGGTTTCAAACAACAAAGGCAAATCCATGACAATAAATGGATGACCCTGGAGAAAATGTCTTAGGGCCTGCCAGCACATTTCCTTGTATATATCCGGATGAGTGATGCTGTTCAATTTTTTTCTCTTCTCAACATCATTGAATATTAAATCACCAAGTTTTGCTCTGTCAAGTGATCCGCTGTCATCGAAAACTCCTTCTCCAAATTCGGCTCGAATTTTTCGCCAGGCCGGTTTGCCCGGTTCAACAACTGTTATTGTTTCACAAAGGAGTTATTTAACAACGGAATAATGTTAATTCATTGTGAGAAATATTTGGTGCGATTCTAACCTTGACGAGCTATTGTGTCAGCGTCTACAACTGGAATTCCATGTTCTCGAAATATCGCCGCTACCGTGCTTTTTCCTGTGGCAATACCACCGGTCAATCCGACGATAAACATTTTATTTATTTATTAACGCTTTCGATATCAGACTCCTAAAAATCGATGTGTCAGGCGCTCATCACACTTGCTTGTGCTCCAAAACTCAAGACAATGTACAATACAAATACATACTCAAGAATCATTGGGCACTCGTGACCACTTTTCGACAACAGCGCCCCTTCTGGCTAAATTTTGACAGATTTTGATCAACAAAAAATTTTACCATGTCTTTCAAATTTATCACATGAGATATCAATTCAAAGAAATATTTATATTACGAGTTGGAATGAAGTAGAATGTACTATGCGTAAATTAGAAGATAATTTAAAAAAATAAGTTTGTTGGAAAGTTTCAAATAGATTGCAAACCGAAGAAGGAAAATTGGAATTTTGGAACACAGGCAATGATACACAAATATTTTTTCTGAAGTGTAAAAAAGTCTTTAATGGAAACGTCATTACATGTTGAAGCCTATTATAAAAAACAAGCTAGTCGACGAGATATCCTGTCAATATATAACCACCGAGATCACTCGTTAAAATATCTGGATGCGTTCTATTCGGTAAAACTTGATAAGAACGCAAAAAATTGGAGAACAATCGTAAATTCATGATATCGCGTCGTTGCTTGAGAGCGACGTAAGTCTCTTGAAGCGGTTCCCGATAACAATGGTAAATAACGAAAGGTCGTGAACTTCCTAAAAATGGAAGTAGAGCAGTAATTATTTCAACCGGATGTTCATCAGCAATGACAACGAGCCCATCCAATTTATTTTCTTTACAAAGGTTCACAGCCTTGCACGTTTCTAAAAACCATTTTGGTCTCTTTGCTGGAACTGTGTCTGAATTCTCGTCACATTTTCTTTTTAGAATTTTATTTGCACTCGTTTCAACTTCTAGTAAACATCCTTCGCTGGTTGTGCATAGTGCAGTCATTAGCACATCATTCTTTGTACTATAAATCCTAGAGTCCTCATTTTCTTCGGGTACACTTGTTTCAATACCTTGCTCGGAGTCTTTTTGCTTTTTTGACTCAGATTTTTCCAAATTTTTCATCATTATATCCGCCAGAATAGCAACTTCACCCTGATAATAGAATCTTAAGAAACTGTAAAGATTTGAAGGTAGCAGACGCTCCATCTGCTCCTGAGGAAAATTCATAGCATGCACAAGTGTAGTCTGAGCTTGATTTCCTGGGTGTAAATGAATCAAGCAGCCATTCGTGTTGGCACCTATTCTGTTCAACATCGCAGCTGCTGGCAATCCCATAGAACCACTGTCGTAAACCATGTAGATCCCTCTGGCTTTCACATCGCAATATGACAGTATTTGAGCCAGAGAATCCATTCTGAGGCAACTGATTTTCGAGTAATCTTGTCTGAAGTATATTTCCTGCAGCTGCTCTATCGTTGGCTGGCGAATCGT
This sequence comes from Cremastinae sp. B BG-2022a, assembly GCA_030522605.1. NCBI lineage: Eukaryota > Metazoa > Arthropoda > Insecta > Hymenoptera > Ichneumonidae > Cremastinae sp. B BG-2022a. Next base: position 2,997 of record JAPYYX010000379.1, on the reverse strand, counting down.
CAGATATCTAAAATACTTCTTCTCCTTTTTCTTGATATATTTCTCTTGCGAGTACTCTGTTTTCGCAGCGAAAGATTTACTATTTACGATCAAGCTCTCGACGATCTCGTTGCTTGACTTTCCAGATTCTCGAAGATCCTCGATCTCCTCTTTTGACAATTTTTGCGAGGTTCCGTCGTCCAGTATCGTTCTGTTGTCGGTTCCGCTCGGTAAAGTTTTTCTCAGCGCTGTAGCTGTTTCCGCTCTTGGAGCAATCTCCAGAGAGAACACTTTTTTATTTTTCTGTACCATCATGAATGTCGTCCAGTACGGCTTGTCTATCATACCGCTTATTTCCACTTTATCCTTACCAAGCTTGAGGATTCCGTTTTCCGTAACCTTGCACAGTTTTCGAAAGTTCTGTTTTTGCACTATCACGTAATTGCCGATTTTCACGGTATTTTCTTCAGAGTTGAACATTTTCATTTGAATTTGATTTATACTTTTTTTATTCAAAGTACATATTTATTTATTTACAAAAATGTTTGAAATTCGGAGCGAGAGGTTATGTCTCGCAGGCGATTCTCGGGAGCTCTGAAGATTGGGATTTGTGCACGTGCACGTGGACGTAATTTTCTCGTAGAACCCAAGAGGTCATTGGTCCATCACTTATGATAGTTATGTACTTATATATATATTTTGTTCTAACGGAAATGTCATATGGATAAGATGTAACGCAAAAATTTCCAAATTATTCTAAATAGCTCCTCTAGAAAAAAATATCTGTTGATCGTTTCCGATAAAGATTAAAATTTATATAAACGATTTAACACGACGTCATTTTGGAAATTAACAATGCAATAAAACAAAATATTTTCCTCATCAATAAAGTAAGGAAGAGAACGTAATATATGTAACGAGTTTTTATTCATCTGTGTTGGTCTTACAATATTTTCTTATCAATTAAACTTTATTGAAAGATATTAAATAAAAATAAGGTTAAAATATTTTTCAATACTCATCAAAAGAATGAAAATAATTACGAATTTTTTTATTCATTTGTAAGTTTATGCACAATCCTTATTTAAAATGTAACAATTTATTCATGATTTGAAAATCGATTGAAGAATCGGTCTTGAATAATCAGATGTTCTTCGGAAGCATAGAAATTGCTCGTTGGAGTGAATGTGGTGAATTGTTCGATCCATATGTATCCATTTTACTTGAAGGTATACATTCAAGCCTCGACCTCCTCGTGCCCCTCGTGGCTCAGTGGTTTCAGGGACCAATCTGGTTTTTTCTGCAAATTTAATAATTGGTAAATAAAATTGTTCGAGTCGAGATAAAAAATTATTCGAAGGGAGATCGTTCTAGATGATCTTTTCCGAGTTCAGACCTTGCTTGTCCAAGAGAGGTTAGCGTGAAGTAGAAGAGCTTTTTCAGGTTTAATCAGAGTAAAGTTTTTTGGGGTTAGTAAAGAGAAAAGAATTCTTACCTTGACAGAAGCGACTCGAGTACTCGTTATTTTTTGCAATTTTTTTCATTTGCAGAGACTTGGAAAGGAAATTGATTTTGATGCAGAGAAAGAAAAAAAATTGAGAGATAAAAAGAGATAGGAATACGTGAAGAGACAATACATTGGACTATAAAATGTTTAACAGAAGAGACGTAGAGACGTTGTTACACATAGACAATGAATATTTACAGAGTAGAGACAATAGTAAAGAATAAAGTAAAAGACAAGCTCGGTTTCGATCGTGTACTGAAAAGAAATTCATAGAATGTTGACGAAAATAAAGCGCGATGAAATTTTTTGTCAAGTCATTCGCGAGTCACATTTTGCCTTTTTCGTCGAATCGTCATTTTCTCCACTGTCCAATTTATTAGCTTATTTTATTCTTTTTAACTTAATTAAGGAGATAACAGAAATTTGACGTGTTAACGATAGTTCGTAAAATTGAGACACGATCGTTTAAAAATAATTGTGTTCGGGTATATTTTTTTAATTTTTTTTTTCGTCGGCGCGAAACGTCGTCGTAGAATTTTACTTCTTCGTCTGCCACTCTGCTTTCTCGGATTTCTTCGGCTGCATGACATAATTCCATCAATGAAAATTGTTCGATTTTTGTACTTTTTTGTTTCGGTATTTCGGTTTCAATTTAAGAATTTATCAAGAGCTTTTTTCTTACCTCTTTGTCCTCCTCTTCGAGGGTGAATTCCTTCTTCTTCACCTGCTTCAGCTGGTTACGGAAGTTGAATTCGGCTGCTTTTTTCTGCAGCTTGGCGAATTTGCTCTCGTATTTGGAAACCTTCTTCAAGGTTGGCTTCATGCTACAAATTACAGAATACATTTTTTGTGTAATTAAAAATGCAATTATATATTAATTCTTTAAATAATTTAATTCTTGCGATTGGCTTCTTAACAATATAAAAATGAGATCACAATTTTTTCAACTTTATGTACTACATTTTTTTTTAAATATTTTTTTGTTTCATTGAGCTTTGAGAATAAAAGTTTTGTAATAAAATTCAACGCGAATACTTACAATTTACCTCGGAGGTCGTTGACTTGTCCGTTCAGATCGGAAATCTACCACAGAGAGCAAACAAATATTAGAAAATGATAGAACTTGACAGTAATTGTACGTTTCAACGAAAAAGAGGATACTTCATGGATTACAATGGTCCAATAAAATTTTGAATCACAAAAAATCAGATTTCATTAGTTTTGAATGAATTGAATTTATGACCACGAAAAAAAAATTAGTGTCAACATGGGCCATGAGATATGCTCAATTTTGTTGAATCTGTGATTGAGCTAAAAATCGTTCGCGCTCAGCTAAAGCTTCTAAATCGAAAAAAATCAATTTTAGATGAAAATCTTATATCTAGCGCGAATAGTTAAATATCCAATGCTGAAATTAACCCATTAAGGACCGGAGAGGACAAATTTGGACACAATGTTCATGCGCTTGTTTCGCACATCACTGATCTCGGAAAAAATTCTTGAAATACCAT